>CATOSH010000025.1:0-26901 GCA_951812415.1 Beris morrisii | reverse complement strand
AAATCTCAGCCTATGCGCTCATACCCCTTGGGGGGTACGTGGTGGGTACGTTTCGTACCCACCACGTACCCCCCACGCCCCCCGAATGAATTTCGCTCTTCTGGGCTCAAATTTTTGTTTTTTAAATCTGTTTGCGGATTTGAATTTAATTTTAATTTTAATTTAAGTGGTCACTTGTAAAAATCTCAGCCTATGCGCTCATACCCCTTGGGGGGTACGTGGTGGGTACGTTTCGTACCCACCACGTACCCCCCACGCCCCCCGAATGAATTTCCGCTCTTCTGGGCTCAAATTTTTGTTTTTTTAAATCTGTTTGCGGATTTGAATTTAATTTGAATTTTAATTTAAGTGGTCACTTGTAAAAATCTCAGCCTATGCGCTCATACCCCTTGGGGGGTACGTGGTGGGTACGTTTCGTACCCACCACGTACCCCCCACGCCCCCCGAATGAATTTCCGCTCTTCTCGGCTCAAATTTTTGTTTTTTTAAATCTGTTTGCGGATTTGAATTTAATTTTAATTTTAATTTAAGTGGTCACTTGTAAAAATCTCAGCCTATGCGCTCAAACCCCTTGGGGGGTACGTGGTGGGTACGTTTCGTACCCACCACGTACCCCCCACGCCCCCCGAATGAATTTCCGCTCTTCTCGGCTCAAATTTTTGTTTTTTTAAATCTGTTTGCGGATTTGAATTTAATTTGAATTTTAATTTAAGTGGTCACTTGTAAAAATCTCAGCCTATGCGCTCATACCCCTTGGGGGGTACGTGGTGGGTACGTTTCGTACCCACCACGTACCCCCCACGCCCCCCGAATGAATTTCCGCTCTCCTGGGCTCAAATTTTTGTTTTTTTAAATCTGTTTGCGGATTTGAATTTAATTTGAATTTTAATTTAAGTGGTCACTTGTAAAAATCTCAGCCTATGCGCTCATACCCCTTGGGGGGTACGTGGTGGGTACGTTTCGTACCCACCACGTACCCCCCACGCCCCCGAATGAATTTCCGCTCTCCTGGGCTCAAATTTTTGTTTTTTTAAATCTGTTTGCGGATTTGAATTTAATTTGAATTTTAATTTAAGTGGTCACTTGTAAAAATCTCAGCCTATGCGCTCATACCCCTTGGGGGTACGTGGTGGGTACGTTTCGTACCCACCACGTACCCCCACGCCCCCCGAATGAATTTCCGCTCTTCTCGGCTCAAATTTTTGTTTTTTTAAATCTGTTTGCGGATTTGAATTTAATTTTAATTTTAATTTAAGTGGTCACTTGTAAAAATCTCAGCCTATGCGCTCATACCCCTTGGGGGGTACGTGGTGGGTACGTTTCGTACCCACCACGTACCCCCCACGCCCCCCGAATGAACTTTCGCTCTCCTGGGCTCAAATTTTTGTTTTTTTAAATCTGTTTGCGGATTTGAATTTAATTTGAATTTTAATTTAAGTGGTCACTTGTAAAATCTCAGCCTATGCGCTCATACCCCTTGGGGGGTACGTGGTGGGTACGTTTCGTACCCACCACGTACCCCCCACGCCCCCGAATGAATTTCCGCTCTTCTGGCTCAAATTTTTGTTTTTTTAAATCTGTTTGCGGATTTGAATTTAATTTTAATTTTAATTTAAGTGGTCACTTGTAAAAATCTCAGCCTATGCGCTCATACCCCTTGGGGGGTACGTGGTGGGTACGTTTCGTACCCACCACGTACCCCCCACGCCCCCCGAATGAATTTCCGCTCTTCTGGGCTCAAATTTTTGTTTTTTTAAATCTGTTTGCGGATTTGAATTTAATTTTAATTTTAATTTAAGTGGTCACTTGTAAAAATCTCAGCCTATGCGCTCATACCCCTTGGGGGGTACGTGGTGGGTACGTTTCGTACCCACCACGTACCCCCCACGCCCCCCGAATGAATTTCCGCTCTTCTCGGCTCAAATTTTTGTTTTTTTAAATCTGTTTGCGGATTTGAATTTAATTTTAATTTTAATTTAAGTGGTCACTTGTAAAAATCTCAGCCTATGCGCTCATACCCCTTGGGGGGTACGTGGTGGGTACGTTTCGTACCCACCACGTACCCCCCACGCCCCCCGAATGAATTTCCGCTCTTCTGGCTCAAATTTTTGTTTTTTAAATCTGTTTGCGGATTTGAATTTAATTTTAATTTTAATTTAAGTGGTCACTTGTAAAAATCTCAGCCTATGCGCTCATACCCCTTGGAGGGTACGTGGTGGGTACGTTTCGTACCCACCACGTACCCCCCACGCCCCCCGAATGAATTTCCGCTCTTCTCGGCTCAAATTTTTGTTTTTTTAAATCTGTTTGCGGATTTGAATTTAATTTTAATTTTAATTTAAGTGGTCACTTGTAAAAATCTCAGCCTATGCGCTCATACCCTTGGGGGGTACGTGGTGGGTACGTTTCGTACCCACCACGTACCCCCCACGCCCCCCGAATGAATTTCCGCTCTCCTGGCTCAAATTTTTGTTTTTTTAAATCTGTTTGCGGATTTGAATTTAATTTTAATTTTAATTTAAGTGGTCACTTGTAAAAATCTCAGCCTATGCGCTCATACCCCTTGGGGGGTACGTGGTGGGTACGTTTCGTACCCACCACGTACCCCCCACGCCCCCCGAATGAATTTCCGCTCTTCTCGGCTCAAATTTTTGTTTTTTTAAATCTGTTTGCGGATTTGAATTTAATTTGAATTTTAATTTAAGTGGTCACTTGTAAAAATCTCAGCCTATGCGCTCATACCCCTTGGGGGGTACGTGGTGGGTACGTTTCGTACCCACCACGTACCCCCCACGCCCCCCGAATGAATTTCCGCTCTCCTGGGCTCAAATTTTTGTTTTTTTAAATCTGTTTGCGGATTTGAATTTAATTTTAATTTTAATTTAAGTGGTCACTTGTAAAAATCTCAGCCTATGCGCTCATACC
The DNA here is from genome assembly GCA_951812415.1 of Beris morrisii. NCBI lineage: Eukaryota > Metazoa > Arthropoda > Insecta > Diptera > Stratiomyidae > Beris > Beris morrisii. Next base: position 23,976 of record CATOSH010000025.1, on the reverse strand, counting down.
CCTTGGGGGGTACGTGGTGGGTACGTTTCGTACCCACCACGTACCCCCCACGCCCCCCGAATGAATTTCCGCTCTTCTCGGCTCAAATTTTTGTTTTTTAAATCTGTTTGCGGATTTGAATTTAATTTTAATTTTAATTTAAGTGGTCACTTGTAAAAATCTCAGCCTATGCGCTCATACTCCTTGGGGGGTACGTGGTGGGTACGTTTCGTACCCACCACGTACCCCCCACGCCCCCCGAATGAATTTCCGCTCTCCTGGGCTCAAATTTTTGTTTTTTTAAATCTGTTTGCGGATTTGAATTTAATTTTAATTTTAATTTAAGTGGTCACTTGTAAAAATCTCAGCCTATGCGCTCATACCCCTTGGGGGGTACGTGGTGGGTACGTTTCGTACCCACCACGTACCCCCCACGCCCCCCGAATGAATTTCCGCTCTTCTCGGCTCAAATTTTGTTTTTTAAATCTGTTTGCGGATTTGAATTTAATTTTAATTTTAATTTAAGTGGTCACTTGTAAAAATCTCAGCCTATGCGCTCATACCCCTTGGGGGGTACGTGGTGGGTACGTTTCGTACCCACCACGTACCCCCCACGCCCCCCGAATGAATTTCCGCTCTCCTGGGCTCAAATTTTGTTTTTTTAAATCTGTTTGCGATTTGAATTTAATTTAATTTTAATTTAAGTGGTCACTTGTAAAAATCTCAGCCTATGCGCTCATACCCCTTGGGGGGTACGTGGTGGGTACGTTTCGTACCCACCACGTACCCCCCACGCCCCCCGAATGAATTTCCGCTCTTCTCGGCTCAAATTTTTGTTTTTTTAAATCTGTTTGCGGATTTGAATTTAATTTGAATTTTAATTTAAGTGGTCACTTGTAAAAATCTCAGCCTATGCGCTCATACCCCTTGGGGGGTACGTGGTGGGTACGTTTCGTACCCACCACGTACCCCCACGCCCCCCGAATGAATTTCCGCTCTTCTCGGCTCAAATTTTTGTTTTTTTAAATCTGTTTGCGGATTTGAATTTAATTTTAATTTTAATTTAAGTGGTCACTTGTAAAAATCTCAGCCTATGCGCTCATACCCCTTGGGGGGTACGTGGTGGGTACGTTTCGTACCCACCACGTACCCCCCACGCCCCCCGAATGAATTTTCGCTCTCCTGGGCTCAAATTTTTGTTTTTTTAAATCTGTTTGCGGATTTGAATTTAATTTTAATTTTAATTTAAGTGGTCACTTGTAAAAATCTCAGCCTATGCGCTCATACCCCTTGGGGGGTACGTGGTGGGTACGTTTCGTACCCACCACGTACCCCCCACGCCCCCCGAATGAATTTCCGCTCTTCTGGGCTCAAATTTTTGTTTTTTTAAATCTGTTTGCGGATTTGAATTTAATTTTAATTTTAATTTAAGTGGTCACTTGTAAAAATCTCAGCCTATGCGCTCATACCCCTTGGGGGGTACGTGGTGGGTACGTTTCGTACCCACCACGTACCCCCCACGCCCCCCGAATGAATTTCCGCTCTTCTGGGCTCAAATTTTTGTTTTTTTAAATCTGTTTGCGGATTTGAATTTAATTTGAATTTTAATTTAAGTGGTCACTTGTAAAAATCTCAGCCTATGCGCTCATACCCCTTGGGGGGTACGTGGTGGGTACGTTTCGTACCCACCACGTACCCCCCACGCCCCCCGAATGAATTTCCGCTCTCCTGGGCTCAAATTTTTGTTTTTTTAAATCTGTTTGCGGATTTGAATTTAATTTTAATTTTAATTTAAGTGGTCACTTGTAAAAATCTCAGCCTATGCGCTCATACCCCTTGGGGGGTACGTGGTGGGTACGTTTCGTACCCACCACGTACCCCCCACGCCCCCCGAATGAATTTCCGCTCTCCTGGGCTCAAATTTTTGTTTTTTTAAATCTGTTTGCGGATTTGAATTTAATTTGAATTTTAATTTAAGTGGTCACTTGTAAAAATCTCAGCCTATGCGCTCATACCCCTTGGGGGGTACGTGGTGGGTACGTTTCGTACCCACCACGTACCCCCCACGCCCCCCGAATGAATTTCCGCTCTTCTGGGCTCAAATTTTTGTTTTTTTAAATCTGTTTGCGGATTTGAATTTAATTTTAATTTTAATTTAAGTGGTCACTTGTAAAAATCTCAGCCTATGCGCTCATACCCCTTGGGGGGTACGTGGTGGGTACGTTTCGTACCCACCACGTACCCCCCACGCCCCCCGAATGAATTTCCGCTCTCCTGGGCTCAAATTTTTGTTTTTTTAAATCTGTTTGCGGATTTGAATTTAATTTTAATTTTAATTTAAGTGGTCACTTGTAAAAATCTCAGCCTATGCGCTCATACCCCTTGGGGGGTACGTGGTGGGTACGTTTCGTACCCACCACGTACCCCCCACGCCCCCCGAATGAATTTCCGCTCTTCTGGGCTCAAATTTTTGTTTTTTTAAATCTGTTTGCGGATTTGAATTTAATTTTAATTTTAATTTAAGTGGTCACTTGTAAAAATCTCAGCCTATGCGCTCATACCCCTTGGGGGGTACGTGGTGGGTACGTTTCGTACCCACCACGTACCCCCCACGCCCCCCGAATGAATTTCCGCTCTTCTGGGCTCAAATTTTTGTTTTTTTAAATCTGTTTGCGGATTTGAATTTAATTTGAATTTTAATTTAAGTGGTCACTTGTAAAAATCTCAGCCTATGCGCTCATACTTCTTGGGGGGTACGTGGTGGGTACGTTTCGTACCCACCACGTACCCCCCCCCGCCCCCCGAATGAATTTTCGCTCTCCTGGGCTCAAATTTTTGTTTTTTTAAATCTGTTTGCGGATTTGAATTTAATTTGAATTTTAATTTAAGTGGTCACTTGTAAAAATCTCAGCCTATGCGCTCATACCCCTTGGGGGGTACGTGGTGGGTACGTTTCGTACCCACCACGTACCCCCCACGCCCCCCGAATGAATTTCCGCTCTCCTGGGCTCAAATTTTTGTTTTTTTAAATCTGTTTGCGGATTTGAATTTAATTTGAATTTTAATTTAAGTGGTCACTTGTAAAAATCTCAGCCTATGCGCTCATACCCCTTGGGGGGTACGTGGTGGGTACGTTTCGTACCCACCACGTACCCCCCACGCCCCCCGAATGAATTTCCGCTCTCCTGGGCTCAAATTTTTGTTTTTTTAAATCTGTTTGCGGATTTGAATTTAATTTGAATTTTAATTTAAGTGGTCACTTGTAAAAATCTCAGCCTATGCGCTCATACCAATTAGGGGGTACGTGGTGGGTACGTTTCGTACCCACCACGTACCCCCCACGCCCCCCGAATGAATTTCCGCTCTTCTCGGCTCAAATTTTTGTTTTTTTAAATCTGTTTGCGGATTTGAATTTAATTTTAATTTTAATTTAAGTGGTCACTTGTAAAAATCTCAGCCTATGCGCTCATACCCCTTGGGGGGTACGTGGTGGGTACGTTTCGTACCCACCACGTACCCCCCACGCCCCCCGAATGAATTTCCGCTCTTCTCGGCTCAAATTTTTGTTTTTTTAAATCTGTTTGCGGATTTGAATTTAATTTGAATTTTAATTTAAGTGGTCACTTGTAAAAATCTCAGCCTATGCGCTCATACCCCTTGGGGGGTACGTGGTGGGTACGTTTCGTACCCACCACGTACCCCCCACGCCCCCCGAATGAATTTCCGCTCTTCTCGGCTCAAATTTTTGTTTTTTTAAATCTGTTTGCGGATTTGAATTTAATTTTAATTTTAATTTAAGTGGTCACTTGTAAAAATCTCAGCCTATGCGCTCATACCCCTTGGGGGGTACGTGGTGGGTACGTTTCGTACCCACCACGTACCCCCCACGCCCCCCGAATGAATTTCCGCTCTTCTCGGCTCAAATTTTTGTTTTTTTAAATCTGTTTGCGGATTTGAATTTAATTTGAATTTTAATTTAAGTGGTCACTTGTAAAAATCTCAGCCTATGCGCTCATACCCCTTGGGGGGTACGTGGTGGGTACGTTTCGTACCCACCACGTACCCCCCACGCCCCCCGAATGAATTTCCGCTCTTCTCGGCTCAAATTTTTGTTTTTTTAAATCTGTTTGCGGATTTGAATTTAATTTTAATTTTAATTTAAGTGGTCACTTGTAAAAATCTCAGCCTATGCGCTCATACCCCTTGGGGGGTACGTGGTGGGTACGTTTCGTACCCACCACGTACCCCCCACGCCCCCCGAATGAATTTCCGCTCTCCTGGGCTCAAATTTTTGTTTTTTTAAATCTGTTTGCGGATTTGAATTTAATTTGAATTTTAATTTAAGTGGTCACTTGTAAAAATCTCAGCCTATGCGCTCATACCAATTAGGGGGTACGTGGTGGGTACGTTTCGTACCCACCACGTACCCCCCACGCCCCCCGAATGAATTTCCGCTCTTCTCGGCTCAAATTTTTGTTTTTTTAAATCTGTTTGCGGATTTGAATTTAATTTTAATTTTAATTTAAGTGGTCACTTGTAAAAATCTCAGCCTATGCGCTCATACCCCTTGGGGGGTACGTGGTGGGTACGTTTCGTACCCACCACGTACCCCCCACGCCCCCCGAATGAATTTCCGCTCTTCTCGGCTCAAATTTTTGTTTTTTTAAATCTGTTTGCGGATTTGAATTTAATTTGAATTTTAATTTAAGTGGTGTAACGACTCGAATTTCCGGGGTAGGCTCATCGGGTGCCGGGATCCGTTACAAAACATTTATTTGATATTAGGACTTCACTTTATTCTCTAACTATAATATATTTCAATTTCAAAGGTTCTTGTTCGTTGCGTCCTTCAGCTCCGCTCCTGGTTTCCTTCTTGTTCGCCTCCGCGCGTCTGCTCTACTCGCCTTGACTCGCTACTGATCGCCGCCTCTGCTCAACATGCCCATTATGCTGTTCTGTTTGTCGCTGCTAGGTTGGCTTCGTTGCTTGATTTGCTGCTACCTGGCTCAACGTCGCGTGGTCCTTCGCTGCTTGGCTCATCACTGGTCGGTCTGCTCTGTTGCTCGGATTGTCACTACCGGGCCCAACATCGCGTCGTCCTTCGCTGCTTGGCTTTTCTCTGCATGGTATGTCGCTGCGTGGCTTGCTTCGCCGTTTTGGCCTGTCACTGCTTGGCTTTACTCCGCTGCTTCGTTCATCGCCACTTGGTTCGCTCCGTTGCTGGGATTGTCGCTACCTCGCTCAACGTCGCGTAGTTCCTTGTGGCTTGACTTACTCCGCTGCTCGGCGTGGCTTGCTGCGTTGGCTTGCTTGCGTGGCTTGCTCTGTTTGTCGTGGCTTGTTCTGCTCTGCTCGTCGTGGCTCGCTACGTACCGCTGCCGTTTGGCCTGTCACTGCTTGGCTTTACTCCGCTGCTCGTTCATCGCCGCTTGGTCCGCTCTGTTGCTGGGATTGTCGCTACCTCGCTCAACGTCGCGTAGTTCCTTGTGGCTTGACTTACTCCGCTGCTCGGCGGGGCTTGCTTGCGTGACTTGCTCTGCTTGTCGTGGCTTGTTCTGCTCTGCTCGTCGTGGTTCGCTACGTACCGCTGCCGTTTGGCCTGCCACTGCTTGACTTTACCCCGCTGCTTCGTTCATCGCCACTTGGTTCGCTCCGTTGCTGGGATTGTCGCTACCTCGCTCAACGTCGCGTAGTTCCTTGTGGCTTGACTTACTCCGCTGCTCGGCGTGGCTTGCTTGCGTGGCTTACTTGCGTGGCTTACTTGCGTGGCTTACATGCGTGGCTTACTTGCGTGGCTTGCTTGCGTGGCTTACTTGCGTGGCTTGCTCTGCTTGTCGTGGCTTGTTCTGCTCTGCTCGTCGTCTCTCGGCTCCCTGCAGCTACTGCGTCCTGCTGCGTTAGCTTGCGCTGACTGCGTTGGTTCGACGTTGTCTCCGCTTGGCTTCCTGCTGCTACTGTGTCCTGTTGCGTTGGCTTACGCTGACTGCGTTGCTTCGACGTTGTATCCTCTTGGCTTCCTGCTGCTACTGCGTCCTGCTGCGTTGGCTGCGTTGCTTCGACGTTGTATCCTCTTGGCTTCCTGCTGCTACTGCGTCCTGCTGCGTTGGCTGCGTTGCTTCGGCGTCGTGGTCTCTTGGCTTCCTGCGCTGACTGCGTTGCTTCGGCGTCGTGGTCACTTGGCTTCCTGCACTGACTGCGTTGCTTCGACGTCGTGGTCACTTGGCTTCCTGCACTGCTACGCCTGGCTGCGTTGACTTGCGCTGCTTCGTCGTCGTCGTCTTCCTTGCTCAGTTCTTCGTTCGATTCAGACTTGCTTATTGATGGAAGTACAACTCCACAAGAGCAATAGCACAAGTTGAATCGATCGAGCTCAGTTTCTCAATACTGTTTCAAAGAAAGGAAGTACAACTCCACTATCTTCGTCACAGCATGAGTACTGCCGACTGACTCCCCGACCGACTGACCACTGATCGATTCGTTCTCGTATATATTTAGTGACAAACATTCGCTATCCATGAATTATGTTATAGAATAAATTTCGTATGGGAGAAATTTTGCCTTTTTATAATTCGCGGCCGGTGTATGCTTATCTCGGTATATAGCCCCGCTGGGATTTCGTATACTTGTCGGCGGGTTTTCTGTCGCATCGCGTCGCCTGGGACGCTTTTGTGACCCCGCTGACCTTTTTCCAGGTAGATCCCCAATTCTTGGTGCTGTGTTTCAGCTTTGTTTGTGTTTTATGTCCTTTGTTTTAATGTATTTCGGGTTCTATGTTCTCTGTTACGTGTTTTTATGTAACCCCGAGTCTTTAATTTGTGTACCTAATCCTATGTTCTTGGCAATTCATGATGTTCCGTAATCCTAAGTTATACTTCATGTACTTAATCCTATGTTGTTTAATTCTCCTTGTACTTGTTCCTTAGGCGATTGGTGTGGATGGAAATTTCAAAAAGTTTCCGTCCTTACACTTCCTCCTTTCCTTGGTGAAGAGGCCTTATTATGTATACTGCCTGTAGTTCAATTTAAACTATGCTGATTCGGTACGGTCCATCGAATTTTGGGGCTAGTTTTGCTGGTACGGCTGACGCGGTGCCCTTCATATGCTTGGCCTCCAATTCCGAAAGTGTGGGTTCGTGTTCGCTGTATCCTGTTTCCCTGATCCAGGTGACAAATTGTTTTCTGATGTCGTCGACGGTGCCGATGCCGTCGAAGCCGAATTCTTCCGCGTAAATGAGGAGTTCGTCCTTGCGCAAACTGTAGATCCAGTTGGTTTTAACCATGATGCTCGGTTTTCCTGACTCTTTTGGTCACTTTTCTGCACTGACTTGTCACTCACTGTCTGTTCGCGGCAATATTCTTAGTTGTTTCACTGTCTAATTCGTCGTTCACTTCACTGCTATCTGTTAATTGTTTTACTATGTGTTCGCGGGATGATATTTCACTGTTTGTTTGCTCACTGTGTTTTTCAATGTTCGTATATTTACTGTTTATTACTTCACTGCCAGTTTTCCTTGTTTTTAATGGTTATCGTCTGTTCACTAGTTATTCACTATTTATGCACTATTAGTTCACTGCCAGTTTAATGGTTATCGTCTGTTCACTGTCACTTCACTGTTTATGCACTATTCGTTCACTGCCAGTTTTCCTTGTCCTTTATTTTGAGAAGTCCCTGCTCGGGCGCCATTGTAACGACTCGAATTTCCGGGGTAGGCTCATCGGGTGCCGGGATCCGTTACAAAACATTTATTTGATATTAGGACTTCACTTTATTCTCTAACTATAATATATTTCAATTTCAAAGGTTCTTGTTCGTTGCGTCCTTCAGCTCCGCTCCTGGTTTCCTTCTTGTTCGCCTCCGCGCGTCTGCTCTACTCGCCTTGACTCGCTACTGATCGCCGCCTCTGCTCAACATGCCCATTATGCTGTTCTGTTTGTCGCTGCTAGGTTGGCTTCGTTGCTTGATTTGCTGCTACCTGGCTCAACGTCGCGTGGTCCTTCGCTGCTTGGCTCATCACTGGTCGGTCTGCTCTGTTGCTCGGATTGTCACTACCGGGCCCAACATCGCGTCGTCCTTCGCTGCTTGGCTTTTCTCTGCATGGTATGTCGCTGCGTGGCTTGCTTCGCCGTTTTGGCCTGTCACTGCTTGGCTTTACTCCGCTGCTTCGTTCATCGCCACTTGGTTCGCTCCGTTGCTGGGATTGTCGCTACCTCGCTCAACGTCGCGTAGTTCCTTGTGGCTTGACTTACTCCGCTGCTCGGCGTGGCTTGCTGCGTTGGCTTGCTTGCGTGGCTTGCTCTGTTTGTCGTGGCTTGTTCTGCTCTGCTCGTCGTGGCTCGCTACGTACCGCTGCCGTTTGGCCTGTCACTGCTTGGCTTTACTCCGCTGCTCGTTCATCGCCGCTTGGTCCGCTCTGTTGCTGGGATTGTCGCTACCTCGCTCAACGTCGCGTAGTTCCTTGTGGCTTGACTTACTCCGCTGCTCGGCGGGGCTTGCTTGCGTGACTTGCTCTGCTTGTCGTGGCTTGTTCTGCTCTGCTCGTCGTGGTTCGCTACGTACCGCTGCCGTTTGGCCTGCCACTGCTTGACTTTACCCCGCTGCTTCGTTCATCGCCACTTGGTTCGCTCCGTTGCTGGGATTGTCGCTACCTCGCTCAACGTCGCGTAGTTCCTTGTGGCTTGACTTACTCCGCTGCTCGGCGTGGCTTGCTTGCGTGGCTTACTTGCGTGGCTTACTTGCGTGGCTTACATGCGTGGCTTACTTGCGTGGCTTGCTTGCGTGGCTTACTTGCGTGGCTTGCTCTGCTTGTCGTGGCTTGTTCTGCTCTGCTCGTCGTCTCTCGGCTCCCTGCAGCTACTGCGTCCTGCTGCGTTAGCTTGCGCTGACTGCGTTGGTTCGACGTTGTCTCCGCTTGGCTTCCTGCTGCTACTGTGTCCTGTTGCGTTGGCTTACGCTGACTGCGTTGCTTCGACGTTGTATCCTCTTGGCTTCCTGCTGCTACTGCGTCCTGCTGCGTTGGCTGCGTTGCTTCGACGTTGTATCCTCTTGGCTTCCTGCTGCTACTGCGTCCTGCTGCGTTGGCTGCGTTGCTTCGGCGTCGTGGTCTCTTGGCTTCCTGCGCTGACTGCGTTGCTTCGGCGTCGTGGTCACTTGGCTTCCTGCACTGACTGCGTTGCTTCGACGTCGTGGTCACTTGGCTTCCTGCACTGCTACGCCTGGCTGCGTTGACTTGCGCTGCTTCGTCGTCGTCGTCTTCCTTGCTCAGTTCTTCGTTCGATTCAGACTTGCTTATTGATGGAAGTACAACTCCACAAGAGCAATAGCACAAGTTGAATCGATCGAGCTCAGTTTCTCAATACTGTTTCAAAGAAAGGAAGTACAACTCCACTATCTTCGTCACAGCATGAGTACTGCCGACTGACTCCCCGACCGACTGACCACTGATCGATTCGTTCTCGTATATATTTAGTGACAAACATTCGCTATCCATGAATTATGTTATAGAATAAATTTCGTATGGGAGAAATTTTGCCTTTTTATAATTCGCGGCCGGTGTATGCTTATCTCGGTATATAGCCCCGCTGGGATTTCGTATACTTGTCGGCGGGTTTTCTGTCGCATCGCGTCGCCTGGGACGCTTTTGTGACCCCGCTGACCTTTTTCCAGGTAGATCCCCAATTCTTGGTGCTGTGTTTCAGCTTTGTTTGTGTTTTATGTCCTTTGTTTTAATGTATTTCGGGTTCTATGTTCTCTGTTACGTGTTTTTATGTAACCCCGAGTCTTTAATTTGTGTACCTAATCCTATGTTCTTGGCAATTCATGATGTTCCGTAATCCTAAGTTATACTTCATGTACTTAATCCTATGTTGTTTAATTCTCCTTGTACTTGTTCCTTAGGCGATTGGTGTGGATGGAAATTTCAAAAAGTTTCCGTCCTTACAGTGGTCACTTGTAAAAATCTCAGCCTATGCGCTCATACCCCTTGGGGGGTACGTGGTGGGTACGTTTCGTACCCACCACGTACCCCCCACGCCCCCCGAATGAATTTCCGCTCTTCTCGGCTCAAATTTTTGTTTTTTTAAATCTGTTTGCGGATTTGAATTTAATTTTAATTTTAATTTAAGTGGTCACTTGTAAAAATCTCAGCCTATGCGCTCATACCCCTTGGGGGGTACGTGGTGGGTACGTTTCGTACCCACCACGTACCCCCCACGCCCCCCGAATGAATTTCCGCTCTTCTCGGCTCAAATTTTTGTTTTTTTAAATCTGTTTGCGGATTTGAATTTAATTTTAATTTTAATTTAAGTGGTCACTTGTAAAAATCTCAGCCTATGCGCTCATACCCCTTGGGGGGTACGTGGTGGGTACGTTTCGTACCCACCACGTACCCCCCACGCCCCCCGAATGAATTTCCGCTCTTCTCGGCTCAAATTTTTGTTTTTTTAAATCTGTTTGCGGATTTGAATTTAATTTGAATTTTAATTTAAGTGGTCACTTGTAAAAATCTCAGCCTATGCGCTCATACCCCTTGGGGGGTACGTGGTGGGTACGTTTCGTACCCACCACGTACCCCCCACGCCCCCCGAATGAATTTCCGCTCTTCTCGGCTCAAATTTTTGTTTTTTTAAATCTGTTTGCGGATTTGAATTTAATTTTAATTTTAATTTAAGTGGTCACTTGTAAAAATCTCAGCCTATGCGCTCATACCCCTTGGGGGGTACGTGGTGGGTACGTTTCGTACCCACCACGTACCCCCCACGCCCCCCGAATGAATTTCCGCTCTCCTGGGCTCAAATTTTTGTTTTTTTAAATCTGTTTGCGGATTTGAATTTAATTTTAATTTTAATTTAAGTGGTCACTTGTAAAAATCTCAGCCTATGCGCTCATACCCCTTGGGGGGTACGTGGTGGGTACGTTTCGTACCCACCACGTACCCCCCACGCCCCCCGAATGAATTTCCGCTCTTCTGGGCTCAAATTTTTGTTTTTTTAAATCTGTTTGCGGATTTGAATTTAATTTTAATTTTAATTTAAGTGGTCACTTGTAAAAATCTCAGCCTATGCGCTCATACCCCTTGGGGGGTACGTGGTGGGTACGTTTCGTACCCACCACGTACCCCCCACGCCCCCCGAATGAATTTCCGCTCTTCTCGGCTCAAATTTTTGTTTTTTTAAATCTGTTTGCGGATTTGAATTTAATTTGAATTTTAATTTAAGTGGTCACTTGTAAAAATCTCAGCCTATGCGCTCATACCCCTTGGGGGGTACGTGGTGGGTACGTTTCGTACCCACCACGTACCCCCCACGCCCCCCGAATGAATTTCCGCTCTTCTCGGCTCAAATTTTTGTTTTTTTAAATCTGTTTGCGGATTTGAATTTAATTTTAATTTTAATTTAAGTGGTCACTTGTAAAAATCTCAGCCTATGCGCTCATACCCCTTGGGGGGTACGTGGTGGGTACGTTTCGTACCCACCACGTACCCCCCACGCCCCCCGAATGAATTTCCGCTCTCCTGGGCTCAAATTTTTGTTTTTTTAAATCTGTTTGCGGATTTGAATTTAATTTTAATTTTAATTTAAGTGGTCACTTGTAAAAATCTCAGCCTATGCGCTCATACCCCTTGGGGGGTACGTGGTGGGTACGTTTCGTACCCACCACGTACCCCCCACGCCCCCCGAATGAATTTCCGCTCTTCTGGGCTCAAATTTTTGTTTTTTTAAATCTGTTTGCGGATTTGAATTTAATTTGAATTTTAATTTAAGTGGTCACTTGTAAAAATCTCAGCCTATGCGCTCATACCCCTTGGGGGGTACGTGGTGGGTACGTTTCGTACCCACCACGTACCCCCCACGCCCCCCGAATGAATTTCCGCTCTTCTCGGCTCAAATTTTTGTTTTTTTAAATCTGTTTGCGGATTTGAATTTAATTTGAATTTTAATTTAAGTGGTCACTTGTAAAAATCTCAGCCTATGCGCTCATACCCCTTGGGGGGTACGTGGTGGGTACGTTTCGTACCCACCACGTACCCCCCACGCCCCCCGAATGAATTTCCGCTCTCCTGGGCTCAAATTTTTGTTTTTTAAATCTGTTTGCGGATTTGAATTTAATTTGAATTTTAATTTAAGTGGTCACTTGTAAAAATCTCAGCCTATGCGCTCATACCCCTTGGGGGGTACGTGGTGGGTACGTTTCGTACCCACCACGTACCCCCCACGCCCCCCGAATGAATTTCCGCTCTTCTGGGCTCAAATTTTTGTTTTTTTAAATCTGTTTGCGTGGGGGGTACGTGGTGGGTACGAAACGTACCCACCACGTACCCCCCAAGGGGTATGAGCGCATAGGCTGAGATTTTTACAAGTGACCACTTAAATTAAAATTCAAATTAAATTCAAATCCGCAAACAGATTTAAAAAGGAGAGCGGAAATTCATTCGGGGGGCGTGGGGGGTACGTGGTGGGTACGAAACGTACCCACCACGTACCCCCCAAGGGGTATGAGCGCATAGGCTGAGATTTTTACAAGTGACCACTTAAATTAAAATTAAAATTAAATTCAAATCCGCAAACAGATTTAAAAAAACAAAAATTTGAGCCCAGAAGAGCGGAAATTCATTCGGGGGGCGTGGGGGGTACGTGGTGGGTACGAAACGTACCCACCACGTACCCCCCAAGGGGTATGAGCGCATAGGCTGAGATTTTTACAAGTGACCACTTAAATTAAAATTCAAATTAAATTCAAATCCGCAAACAGATTTAAAAAAACAAAAATTTGAGCCGAGAAGAGCGGAAATTCATTCGGGGGGCGTGGGGGGTACGTGGTGGGTACGAAACGTACCCACCACGTACCCCCCAAGGGGTATGAGCGCATAGGCTGAGATTTTTACAAGTGACCACTTAAATTAAAATTAAAATTAAATTCAAATCCGCAAACAGATTTAAAAAAACAAAAATTTGAGCCGAGAAGAGCGGAAATTCATTCGGGGGGCGTGGGGGGTACGTGGTGGGTACGAAACGTACCCACCACGTACCCCTCAAGGGGTATGAGCGCATAGGCTGAGATTTTTACAAGTGACCACTTAAATTAAAATTCAAATTAAATTCAAATCCGCAAACAGATTTAAAAAAACAAAAATTTGAGCCCAGGAGAGCGGAAATTCATTCGGGGGGCGTGGGGGGTACGTGGTGGGTACGAAACGTACCCACCACGTACCCCCCAAGGGGTATGAGCGCATAGGCTGAGATTTTTACAAGTGACCACTTAAATTAAAATTCAAATTAAATTCAAATCCGCAAACAGATTTAAAAAAACAAAAATTTGAGCCGAGAAGAGCGGAAATTCATTCGGGGGGCGTGGGGGGTACGTGGTGGGTACGAAACGTACCCACCACGTACCCCCCAAGGGGTATGAGCGCATAGGCTGAGATTTTTACAAGTGACCACTTAAATTAAAATTAAAATTAAATTCAAATCCGCAAACAGATTTAAAAAAACAAAAATTTGAGCCGAGAAGAGCGGAAATTCATTCGGGGGGCGTGGGGGGTACGTGGTGGGTACGAAACGTACCCACCACGTACCCCCCAAGGGGTATGAGCGCATAGGCTGAGATTTTTACAAGTGACCACTTAAATTAAAATTAAAATTAAATTCAAATCCGCAAACAGATTTAAAAAAACAAAAATTTGAGCCGAGAAGAGCGGAAATTCATTCGGGGGGCGTGGGGGGTACGTGGTGGGTACGAAACGTACCCACCACGTACCCCCCAAGGGGTATGAGCGCATAGGCTGAGATTTTTACAAGTGACCACTTAAATTAAAATTCAAATTAAATTCAAATCCGCAAACAGATTTAAAAAAACAAAAATTTGAGCCGAGAAGAGCGGAAATTCATTCGGGGGGCGTGGGGGGTACGTGGTGGGTACGAAACGTACCCACCACGTACCCCCCAAGGGGTATGAGCGCATAGGCTGAGATTTTTACAAGTGACCGCTTAAATTAAAATTCAAATTAAATTCAAATCCGCAAACAGATTTAAAAAAACAAAAATTTGAGCCCAGGAGAGCGGAAATTCATTCGGGGGGCGTGGGGGGTACGTGGTGGGTACGAAACGTACCCACCACGTACCCCCCAAGGGGTATGAGCGCATAGGCTGAGATTTTTACAAGTGACCACTTAAATTAAAATTCAAATTAAATTCAAATCCGCAAACAGATTTAAAAAAACAAAAATTTGAGCCCAGGAGAGCGGAAATTCATTCGGGGGGCGTGGGGGGTACGTGGTGGGTACGAAACGTACCCACCACGTACCCCCCAAGGGGTATGAGCGCATAGGCTGAGATTTTTACAAGTGACCACTTAAATTAAAATTCAAATTAAATTCAAATCCGCAAACAGATTTAAAAAAACAAAAATTTGAGCCGAGAAGAGCGGAAATTCATTCGGGGGGCGTGGGGGGTACGTGGTGGGTACGAAACGTACCCACCACGTACCCCCCAAGGGGTATGAGCGCATAGGCTGAGATTTTTACAAGTGACCACTTAAATTAAAATTAAAATTAAATTCAAATCCGCAAACAGATTTAAAAAAACAAAAATTTGAGCCGAGAAGAGCGGAAATTCATTCGGGGGGCGTGGGGGGTACGTGGTGGGTACGAAACGTACCCACCACGTACCCCCCAAGGGGTATGAGCGCATAGGCTGAGATTTTTACAAGTGACCACTTAAATTAAAATTAAAATTAAATTCAAATCCGCAAACAGATTTAAAAAAACAAAAATTTGAGCCCAGAAGAGCGGAAATTCATTCGGGGGGCGTGGGGGGTACGTGGTGGGTACGTTTCGTACCCACCACGTACCCCCCACGCCCCCCGAATGAATTTCCGCTCTTCTGGGCTCAAATTTTTGTTTTTTTAAATCTGTTTGCGGATTTGAATTTAATTTTAATTTTAATTTAAGTGGTCACTTGTAAAAATCTCAGCCTATGCGCTCATACCCCTTGGGGGGTACGTGGTGGGTACGTTTCGTACCCACCACGTACCCCCCACGCCCCCCGAATGAATTTCCGCTCTTCTCGGCTCAAATTTTTGTTTTTTTAAATCTGTTTGCGGATTTGAATTTAATTTTAATTTTAATTTAAGTGGTCACTTGTAAAAATCTCAGCCTATGCGCTCATACCCCTTGGGGGGTACGTGGTGGGTACGTTTCGTACCCACCACGTACCCCCCACGCCCCCCGAATGAATTTCCGCTCTTCTCGGCTCAAATTTTTGTTTTTTTAAATCTGTTTGCGGATTTGAATTTAATTTGAATTTTAATTTAAGTGGTCACTTGTAAAAATCTCAGCCTATGCGCTCATACCCCTTGGGGGGTACGTGGTGGGTACGTTTCGTACCCACCACGTACCCCCCACGCCCCCCGAATGAATTTCCGCTCTCCTGGGCTCAAATTTTTGTTTTTTTAAATCTGTTTGCGGATTTGAATTTAATTTGAATTTTAATTTAAGTGGTCACTTGTAAAAATCTCAGCCTATGCGCTCATACCCCTTGGGGGGTACGTGGTGGGTACGTTTCGTACCCACCACGTACCCCCCACGCCCCCCGAATGAATTTCCGCTCTCCTGGGCTCAAATTTTTGTTTTTTTAAATCTGTTTGCGGATTTGAATTTAATTTGAATTTTAATTTAAGCGGTCACTTGTAAAAATCTCAGCCTATGCGCTCATACCCCTTGGGGGGTACGTGGTGGGTACGTTTCGTACCCACCACGTACCCCCCACGCCCCCCGAATGAATTTCCGCTCTTCTCGGCTCAAATTTTTGTTTTTTTAAATCTGTTTGCGGATTTGAATTTAATTTGAATTTTAATTTAAGTGGTCACTTGTAAAAATCTCAGCCTATGCGCTCATACCCCTTGGGGGGTACGTGGTGGGTACGTTTCGTACCCACCACGTACCCCCCACGCCCCCCGAATGAATTTCCGCTCTTCTCGGCTCAAATTTTTGTTTTTTTAAATCTGTTTGCGGATTTGAATTTAATTTTAATTTTAATTTAAGTGGTCACTTGTAAAAATCTCAGCCTATGCGCTCATACCCCTTGGGGGGTACGTGGTGGGTACGTTTCGTACCCACCACGTACCCCCCACGCCCCCCGAATGAATTTCCGCTCTTCTCGGCTCAAATTTTTGTTTTTTTAAATCTGTTTGCGGATTTGAATTTAATTTTAATTTTAATTTAAGTGGTCACTTGTAAAAATCTCAGCCTATGCGCTCATACCCCTTGGGGGGTACGTGGTGGGTACGTTTCGTACCCACCACGTACCCCCCACGCCCCCCGAATGAATTTCCGCTCTTCTCGGCTCAAATTTTTGTTTTTTTAAATCTGTTTGCGGATTTGAATTTAATTTGAATTTTAATTTAAGTGGTCACTTGTAAAAATCTCAGCCTATGCGCTCATACCCCTTGGGGGGTACGTGGTGGGTACGTTTCGTACCCACCACGTACCCCCCACGCCCCCCGAATGAATTTCCGCTCTCCTGGGCTCAAATTTTTGTTTTTTTAAATCTGTTTGCGGATTTGAATTTAATTTGAATTTTAATTTAAGTGGTCACTTGTAAAAATCTCAGCCTATGCGCTCATACCCCTTGAGGGGTACGTGGTGGGTACGTTTCGTACCCACCACGTACCCCCCACGCCCCCCGAATGAATTTCCGCTCTTCTCGGCTCAAATTTTTGTTTTTTTAAATCTGTTTGCGGATTTGAATTTAATTTTAATTTTAATTTAAGTGGTCACTTGTAAAAATCTCAGCCTATGCGCTCATACCCCTTGGGGGGTACGTGGTGGGTACGTTTCGTACCCACCACGTACCCCCCACGCCCCCCGAATGAATTTCCGCTCTTCTCGGCTCAAATTTTTGTTTTTTTAAATCTGTTTGCGGATTTGAATTTAATTTGAATTTTAATTTAAGTGGTCACTTGTAAAAATCTCAGCCTATGCGCTCATACCCCTTGGGGGGTACGTGGTGGGTACGTTTCGTACCCACCACGTACCCCCCACGCCCCCCGAATGAATTTCCGCTCTTCTGGGCTCAAATTTTTGTTTTTTTAAATCTGTTTGCGGATTTGAATTTAATTTTAATTTTAATTTAAGTGGTCACTTGTAAAAATCTCAGCCTATGCGCTCATACCCCTTGGGGGGTACGTGGTGGGTACGTTTCGTACCCACCACGTACCCCCCACGCCCCCCGAATGAATTTCCGCTCTCCTGGGCTCAAATTTTTGTTTTTTTAAATCTGTTTGCGGATTTGAATTTAATTTGAATTTTAATTTAAGTGGTCACTTGTAAAAATCTCAGCCTATGCGCTCATACCCCTTGGGGGGTACGTGGTGGGTACGTTTCGTACCCACCACGTACCCCCCACGCCCCCCGAATGAATTTCCGCTCTTCTCGGCTCAAATTTTTGTTTTTTTAAATCTGTTTGCGGATTTGAATTTAATTTTAATTTTAATTTAAGTGGTCACTTGTAAAAATCTCAGCCTATGCGCTCATACCCCTTGGGGGGTACGTGGTGGGTACGTTTCGTACCCACCACGTACCCCCCACGCCCCCCGAATGAATTTCCGCTCTTCTCGGCTCAAATTTTTGTTTTTTTAAATCTGTTTGCGGATTTGAATTTAATTTTAATTTTAATTTAAGTGGTCACTTGTAAAAATCTCAGCCTATGCGCTCATACCCCTTGGGGGGTACGTGGTGGGTACGTTTCGTACCCACCACGTACCCCCCACGCCCCCCGAATGAATTTCCGCTCTTCTCGGCTCAAATTTTTGTTTTTTTAAATCTGTTTGCGGATTTGAATTTAATTTTAATTTTAATTTAAGTGGTCACTTGTAAAAATCTCAGCCTATGCGCTCATACCCCTTGGGGGGTACGTGGTGGGTACGTTTCGTACCCACCACGTACCCCCCACGCCCCCCGAATGAATTTCCGCTCTCCTGGGCTCAAATTTTTGTTTTTTTAAATCTGTTTGCTGATTTGAATTTAATTTGAATTTTAATTTAAGTGGTCACTTGTAAAAATCTCAGCCTATGCGCTCATACCCCTTGGGGGGTACGTGGTGGGTACGTTTCGTACCCCCCACGTACCCCCCACGCCCCCCGAATGAATTTCCGCTCTTCTCGGCTCAAATTTTTGTTTTTTTAAATCTGTTTGCGGATTTGAATTTAATTTGAATTTTAATTTAAGTGGTCACTTGTAAAAATCTCAGCCTATGCGCTCATACCCCTTGGGGGGTACGTGGTGGGTACGTTTCGTACCCACCACGTACCCCCCACGCCCCCCGAATGAATTTCCGCTCTTCTCGGCTCAAATTTTTGTTTTTTTAAATCTGTTTGCGGATTTGAATTTAATTTTAATTTTAATTTAAGTGGTCACTTGTAAAAATCTCAGCCTATGCGCTCATACCCCTTGGGGGGTACGTGGTGGGTACGTTTCGTACCCACCACGTACCCCCCACGCCCCCCGAATGAATTTCCGCTCTTCTCGGCTCAAATTTTTGTTTTTTTAAATCTGTTTGCGGATTTGAATTTAATTTGAATTTTAATTTAAGTGGTCACTTGTAAAAATCTCAGCCTATGCGCTCATACCCCTTGGGGGGTACGTGGTGGGTACGTTTCGTACCCACCACGTACCCCCCACGCCCCCCGAATGAATTTCCGCTCTCCTGGGCTCAAATTTTTGTTTTTTTAAATCTGTTTGCGGATTTGAATTTAATTTGAATTTTAATTTAAGTGGTCACTTGTAAAAATCTCAGCCTATGCGCTCATACCCCTTGGGGGGTACGTGGTGGGTACGTTTCGTACCCACCACGTACCCCCCACGCCCCCCGAATGAATTTCCGCTCTTCTCGGCTCAAATTTTTGTTTTTTTAAATCTGTTTGCGGATTTGAATTTAATTTGAATTTTAATTTAAGTGGTCACTTGTAAAAATCTCAGCCTATGCGCTCATACCCCTTGGGGGGTACGTGGTGGGTACGTTTCGTACCCACCACGTACCCCCCACGCCCCCCGAATGAATTTCCGCTCTTCTCGGCTCAAATTTTTGTTTTTTTAAATCTGTTTGCGGATTTGAATTTAATTTTAATTTTAATTTAAGTGGTCACTTGTAAAAATCTCAGCCTATGCGCTCATACCCCTTGGGGGGTACGTGGTGGGTACGTTTCGTACCCACCACGTACCCCCCACGCCCCCCGAATGAATTTCCGCTCTTCTCGGCTCAAATTTTTGTTTTTTTAAATCTGTTTGCGGATTTGAATTTAATTTGAATTTTAATTTAAGTGGTCACTTGTAAAAATCTCAGCCTATGCGCTCATACCCCTTGGGGGGTACGTGGTGGGTACGTTTCGTACCCACCACGTACCCCCCACGCCCCCCGAATGAATTTCCGCTCTCCTGGGCTCAAATTTTTGTTTTTTTAAATCTGTTTGCGGATTTGAATTTAATTTGAATTTTAATTTAAGTGGTCACTTGTAAAAATCTCAGCCTATGCGCTCATACCCCTTGGGGGGTACGTGGTGGGTACGTTTCGTACCCACCACGTACCCCCCACGCCCCCCGAATGAATTTCCGCTCTTCTCGGCTCAAATTTTTGTTTTTTTAAATCTGTTTGCGGATTTGAATTTAATTTGAATTTTAATTTAAGTGGTCACTTGTAAAAATCTCAGCCTATGCGCTCATACCCCTTGGGGGGTACGTGGTGGGTACGTTTCGTACCCACCACGTACCCCCCACGCCCCCCGAATGAATTTCCGCTCTTCTCGGCTCAAATTTTTGTTTTTTTAAATCTGTTTGCGGATTTGAATTTAATTTGAATTTTAATTTAAGTGGTCACTTGTAAAAATCTCAGCCTATGCGCTCATACCCCTTGGGGGGTACGTGGTGGGTACGTTTCGTACCCACCACGTACCCCCCACGCCCCCCGAATGAATTTCCGCTCTCCTGGGCTCAAATTTTTGTTTTTTTAAATCTGTTTGCGGATTTGAATTTAATTTGAATTTTAATTTAAGTGGTCACTTGTAAAAATCTCAGCCTATGCGCTCATACCCCTTGGGGGGTACGTGGTGGGTACGTTTCGTACCCACCACGTACCCCCCACGCCCCCCGAATGAATTTCCGCTCTTCTCGGCTCAAATTTTTGTTTTTTTAAATCTGTTTGCGGATTTGAATTTAATTTTAATTTTAATTTAAGTGGTCACTTGTAAAAATCTCAGCCTATGCGCTCATACCCCTTGGGGGGTACGTGGTGGGTACGTTTCGTACCCACCACGTACCCCCCACGCCCCCCGAATGAATTTCCGCTCTTCTCGGCTCAAATTTTTGTTTTTTTAAATCTGTTTGCGGATTTGAATTTAATTTGAATTTTAATTTAAGTGGTCACTTGTAAAAATCTCAGCCTATGCGCTCATACCCCTTGGGGGGTACGTGGTGGGTACGTTTCGTACCCACCACGTACCCCCCACGCCCCCCGAATGAATTTCCGCTCTCCTGGGCTCAAATTTTTGTTTTTTTAAATCTGTTTGCGGATTTGAATTTAATTTGAATTTTAATTTAAGTGGTCACTTGTAAAAATCTCAGCCTATGCGCTCATACCCCTTGGGGGGTACGTGGTGGGTACGTTTCGTACCCACCACGTACCCCCCACGCCCCCCGAATGAATTTCCGCTCTTCTGGGCTCAAATTTTTGTTTTTTTAAATCTGTTTGCGGATTTGAATTTAATTTTAATTTTAATTTAAGTGGTCACTTGTAAAAATCTCAGCCTATGCGCTCATACCCCTTGGGGGGTACGTGGTGGGTACGTTTCGTACCCACCACGTACCCCCCACGCCCCCCGAATGAATTTCCGCTCTCCTGGGCTCAAATTTTTGTTTTTTTAAATCTGTTTGCGGATTTGAATTTAATTTGAATTTTAATTTAAGTGGTCACTTGTAAAAATCTCAGCCTATGCGCTCATACCCCTTGGGGGGTACGTGGTGGGTACGTTTCGTACCCACCACGTACCCCCCACGCCCCCCGAATGAATTTCCGCTCTTCTCGGCTCAAATTTTTGTTTTTTTAAATCTGTTTGCGGATTTGAATTTAATTTTAATTTTAATTTAAGTGGTCACTTGTAAAAATCTCAGCCTATGCGCTCATACCCCTTGGGGGGTACGTGGTGGGTACGTTTCGTACCCACCACGTACCCCCCACGCCCCCCGAATGAATTTCCGCTCTTCTCGGCTCAAATTTTTGTTTTTTTAAATCTGTTTGCGGATTTGAATTTAATTTTAATTTTAATTTAAGTGGTCACTTGTAAAAATCTCAGCCTATGCGCTCATACCCCTTGGGGGGTACGTGGTGGGTACGTTTCGTACCCACCACGTACCCCCCACGCCCCCCGAATGAATTTCCGCTCTTCTCGGCTCAAATTTTTGTTTTTTTAAATCTGTTTGCGGATTTGAATTTAATTTTAATTTTAATTTAAGTGGTCACTTGTAAAAATCTCAGCCTATGCGCTCATACCCCTTGGGGGGTACGTGGTGGGTACGTTTCGTACCCACCACGTACCCCCCACGCCCCCCGAATGAATTTCCGCTCTCCTGGGCTCAAATTTTTGTTTTTTTAAATCTGTTTGCTGATTTGAATTTAATTTGAATTTTAATTTAAGTGGTCACTTGTAAAAATCTCAGCCTATGCGCTCATACCCCTTGGGGGGTACGTGGTGGGTACGTTTCGTACCCACCACGTACCCCCCACGCCCCCCGAATGAATTTCCGCTCTCCTGGGCTCAAATTTTTGTTTTTTTAAATCTGTTTGCGGATTTGAATTTAATTTTAATTTTAATTTAAGTGGTCACTTGTAAAAATCTCAGCCTATGCGCTCATACCCCTTGGGGGGTACGTGGTGGGTACGTTTCGTACCCACCACGTACCCCCCACGCCCCCCGAATGAATTTCCGCTCTCCTGGGCTCAAATTTTTGTTTTTTTAAATCTGTTTGCGGATTTGAATTTAATTTGAATTTTAATTTAAGTGGTCACTTGTAAAAATCTCAGCCTATGCGCTCATACCCCTTGGGGGGTACGTGGTGGGTACGTTTCGTACCCACCACGTACCCCCCACGCCCCCCGAATGAATTTCCGCTCTCCTGGGCTCAAATTTTTGTTTTTTTAAATCTGTTTGCGGATTTGAATTTAATTTGAATTTTAATTTAAGCGGTCACTTGTAAAAATCTCAGCCTATGCGCTCATACCCCTTGGGGGGTACGTGGTGGGTACGTTTCGTACCCACCACGTACCCCCCACGCCCCCCGAATGAATTTCCGCTCTTCTCGGCTCAAATTTTTGTTTTTTTAAATCTGTTTGCGGATTTGAATTTAATTTTAATTTTAATTTAAGTGGTCACTTGTAAAAATCTCAGCCTATGCGCTCATACCCCTTGGGGGGTACGTGGTGGGTACGTTTCGTACCCACCACGTACCCCCCACGCCCCCCGAATGAATTTCCGCTCTTCTCGGCTCAAATTTTTGTTTTTTTAAATCTGTTTGCGGATTTGAATTTAATTTTAATTTTAATTTAAGTGGTCACTTGTAAAAATCTCAGCCTATGCGCTCATACCCCTTGGGGGGTACGTGGTGGGTACGTTTCGTACCCACCACGTACCCCCCACGCCCCCCGAATGAATTTCCGCTCTCCTGGGCTCAAATTTTTGTTTTTTTAAATCTGTTTGCGGATTTGAATTTAATTTTAATTTTAATTTAAGTGGTCACTTGTAAAAATCTCAGCCTATGCGCTCATACCCCTTGGGGGGTACGTGGTGGGTACGTTTCGTACCCACCACGTACCCCCCACGCCCCCCGAATGAATTTCCGCTCTCCTGGGCTCAAATTTTTGTTTTTTTAAATCTGTTTGCGGATTTGAATTTAATTTGAATTTTAATTTAAGCGGTCACTTGTAAAAATCTCAGCCTATGCGCTCATACCCCTTGGGGGGTACGTGGTGGGTACGTTTCGTACCCACCACGTACCCCCCACGCCCCCCGAATGAATTTCCGCTCTTCTCGGCTCAAATTTTTGTTTTTTTAAATCTGTTTGCGGATTTGAATTTAATTTGAATTTTAATTTAAGTGGTCACTTGTAAAAATCTCAGCCTATGCGCTCATACCCCTTGGGGGGTACGTGGTGGGTACGTTTCGTACCCACCACGTACCCCCCACGCCCCCCGAATGAATTTCCGCTCTTCTCGGCTCAAATTTTTGTTTTTTTAAATCTGTTTGCGGATTTGAATTTAATTTTAATTTTAATTTAAGTGGTCACTTGTAAAAACCTCAGCCTATGCGCTCATACCCCTTGGGGGGTACGTGGTGGGTACGTTTCGTACCCACCACGTACCCCCCACGCCCCCCGAATGAATTTCCGCTCTCCTGGGCTCAAATTTTTGTTTTTTTAAATCTGTTTGCGGATTTGAATTTAATTTTAATTTTAATTTAAGTGGTCACTTGTAAAAATCTCAGCCTATGCGCTCATACCCCTTGGGGGGTACGTGGTGGGTACGTTTCGTACCCACCACGTACCCCCCACGCCCCCCGAATGAATTTCCGCTCTTCTCGGCTCAAATTTTTGTTTTTTTAAATCTGTTTGCGGATTTGAATTTAATTTTAATTTTAATTTAAGTGGTCACTTGTAAAAATCTCAGCCTATGCGCTCATACCCCTTGGGGGGTACGTGGTGGGTACGTTTCGTACCCACCACGTACCCCCCACGCCCCCCGAATGAATTTCCGCTCTCCTGGGCTCAAATTTTTGTTTTTTTAAATCTGTTTGCGGATTTGAATTTAATTTTAATTTTAATTTAAGTGGTCACTTGTAAAAATCTCAGCCTATGCGCTCATACCCCTTGGGGGGTACGTGGTGGGTACGTTTCGTACCCACCACGTACCCCCCACGCCCCCCGAATGAATTTCCGCTCTTCTCGGCTCAAATTTTTGTTT
>CATOSH010000024.1:0-89983 GCA_951812415.1 Beris morrisii | reverse complement strand
AAAAAATTTCATTCCAACAATATTTCTGTCTTGTATTATAATTTTAAGTTCTCATGCACCTAAAAAAACACCCTTTATATTAATTTAAATTTAAATTTAAGTAATTAAAAGATATAAGAAACGTAGAGAAAAAAAAGGTCAGTGAAATCCATAAATAAAAAGAAGAAATAAAAATATATAACATAATTATACAGGAACAGAAAATAAATTTGTAGCCGTCACTACATTCAACCAAAAAACGGACTTCTGAATTTAATATTCCGCGGACGCTTCTCTACAAGGGGGTTGCATATGTTTTCACAAATTCCCACATATTTCTTAGTTCTGATGAGATATCGAGATCATTTTTACTTCCTAAGGCTTCCTACATAATCGCCAAAAAGTTGATTTATTCTTATTTTAGATATTCAATTCTAAGGGGAAGTTAGGCTTTCGACATATTTCTTAGGATTGATGAGATTTTAGATTGGTTTTCACTTCCACAGACTTTTTATAGAATCGCCTACAAATGCATTTCCGATTTCATGTAATGGCCCAAAAACAAATCACGAAAAACCTCCTAATCGCGTAACAACTGATATTATACTACGACTTTGACCGCGTCCCGGAGTATAACGCAATTACGTAATACATATGTTATATGTGGAATGCGGCGTAAGTATTCTAGCGCAACCCCATTCTAACCGCTTCACGAAGTTTTTTTTAGGTTTTCAGTCATATAGTAACCAACACCACATCTCAGCAATAAACGCGTTCCGGACTTCTACCCAAAAATAATAAAGTTGCGCCCAGACTGTTGTTTTTTATATGGCTGACCTAATAGGCATAACAGCCAATAAAGGGGTGTATATTTATACTCTAGATGAAATCATGTAGAGTATTATAAGTTTAATCCAGCCCAAAAGATTGCAACGCAAAGAATCAAGCCTCGGACGAAAAAGAGTTATATATTTTTATACTCTAGATGAAATCATATAGGGCCGTATTATTCACCTCGGGTTATTTTCGCCTTAACCAGCTGTTAACTTATCCGGGGTATTAACTTTAATCACTGGTTAGTTTCTCTGGGTATAAAATTGTATTATTCACCTCTGGCTAGCGATTTAATAGGTCGGGTTATCTTAACGGCTGGTTTTCCATTTTTCCAGTCAAACGTCAAAAATTTTATTAATTACTTACAGAACGTGACATTTTTCTTTTTTGTGAATATTTAAATTTGTATTTTCAGGAAAAATGTGAATTATTAGCTGCAATTTTATCATGGTTGCGGATCTGGGAGCAGTACAAACATTGTGTGTGATGCACAGTTTACACGTTTGCACTAGAGATGGGTCGTTCAGTCAAGATCCGTTCAAAATGAACGGGTCACTAAACTGAACGGATCAACCCGGGTCACAATTTTACCGAACGATCGTTCAATCTTAAAATTGGAACTTACGAGCAAAGAATACGACACGACCTGCGATAATGTGTATCATGTTCATGTTTAATCATTCAAATCCGTCAACAAAACGCAAAACATCTGAGTAAATACCAAAGTCCAAGCTTGAATGAGACTCAGGTTTGCGGTGTAGTGTAGGTTACTATGCGACGGACAACCTAAAAAATAACGTTCTAAATAGCGTCCTAGTTATTCTTTAGGGTATCAGTCTCAATTTTATTTTTCTAGGATATCTCTATAGTTCTATATTGTCGATTTTAGCTTTCTATGCTTTGCGGTTTTCCAGAAATAAAAATCAGAAACTTTATGTTCCACCCCCTTCCACCGTCACTCCATCACTAGCACCCTCAAAATTTTATTCCCTGCTATAAGTCTACTGGGCCTAACTGTAAGAATTCTTAGCTCATATCTGGTACGATTTTGAAATATAAGAATTAATTTTTTTAAAAAATGGCTATCCCCTCAACTCTCGTGCTCCCATCTAGAGATGGGAAATTCGGATCTTTTCAATGAAGCGGTTCACTGGATCTCGCTTTTTTCATTGAACAGGCTCTTTGAGATCCAGGTGGATCTTTTGCACTGCCGTACAAGGGGACTGCAGATTAATATTGAAAAACCGAAAAAAATTTAAAAAAAAATTATAAATAAATTATGAGCTTTAATGAAAATACTCAAAGTTGATTATTTTAAAGCAATGCTGGGTAATGCGTGAAATAATAGGAAACTAGTTTTAAAAAATATTGGCTCTAGTCCCCTCACGTCATAATTATTGATAGCCTAAAAATATTAAAAGATCTTATCTCAAAGCCTCTTACACACTTCATAATTTTTAACCTTTCGAAGAGTGTATTCCCTAAGATTTAGTAAACACTCAATAATTGTTTACTTATTGCCTTAATATATATCGTTGGAATAATAATTGAAAAGGTTGCAAAGAAGAAATTAAAAAGTTTCTTTAAAACATATAAAATATTAAACGAAAGTGAAAATATTTCTATGGCAAGAGCGAAGCGCGCGTCAGCCAAACCTGAACGCGAAAAGGGAGTTTTAATTCCTTTAGCACTGCAAATTTTTAGATAGCGATATATTTTAATTTGAGGTCGAGCGTGCTGTGAAACAAATTGAAATTGGCTTCCAAGTGGAAATACCAAAAACGAAATATGTAAATTTTCCTTTTAGAATTTTAGTGTAAAGTAATACTTTTTCCTAAATCTATCTTCCATCTCCTATTTTCAATTTATAATCTTTAATCTTAAATATTCAAACCTTAATCTTCAATCTTTAATTTTCAAACTTTAATATTTAGTCTTTAATCTACAATCTTTATTTTTAATCTTTAGTCCTTAATCTTTACTCTTTAGTCTTTATTCTTTAATCTTTAATCTTTAATTTTAAATCTAAATCCACCATTTTCCACCATCTATCTTCTATATTCTATCCCCTATCCTTCATCCTACATCTTTTATCCTCTATACTTCGTTCTCCATCTTCCTTCCTTCATCCTCTATCCTCTATCCTCTATCCTCTATCCTCCATCCTCCATCCTCCATCCTCCATCCTCCATCCTCCATCCTCCATCCTCCATCCTCCATTCTCCATCCTCCATCCTCCATCCTCCATCCTCCATCCTCCATCCTCCATCCTCCATCCTCCATCCTCCATCCTCCATCCTCCATCCTCCATCCTCCATCCTCCATCCTCCATCCTCCATCCTCCATCCTCCATCCTCCATCCTCCATCCTGCATCCTCCATCCTCCATCCTCCATCCTCCATCCTCCATCCTCCATCCTCCATCCTCCATCCTCCATCCTCCATCCTCCATCCTCCATCCTCCATCCTCCATCCTCAATCCTCCATCCTCAATCCTCAATCCTCCATCCTCCATCCTCCATCCTCCATCCTCCATCCTCCATCCTCCATCCTCCATCCTCCATCCTCCATCCTCCATCCTCCATCCTCCATCCTCCATCCTCCATCCTCCATCCTCCATCCTCCATCCTCCATCCTCCATCCTCCATCCTCCATCCTCCATCCTCCATCCTCCATCCTCCATCCTCCATCCTTCATCCTCCATCCTCCATCCTCCATCCTCCATCCTCCATCCTCCATCCTCCATCCTCCATCCTCCATCCTCCATCCTCCATCCTCCATCCTCCATCCTCCATCCTCCATCCTCCATCCTCCATCCTCCATCCTCCATCCTCCATCCTCCATCCTCCATCCTCCATCCTCCATCCTCCATCCTCCATCCTCCATCCTCCATCCTCCATCCTCCATCCTCCATCCTCCATCCATCCTCCATCCTCCATCCTCCATCCTCCATCCTCCATCCTCCATCCTCCATCCTCCATCCTCCATCCTCCATCCTCCATCCTCCATCCTCCATCCTCCATCCTCCATCCTCCATCCTCCATCCTCCATCCTCCATCCTCCATCCTCCATCCTCCATCCTCCATCCTCCATCCTCCATCCTCCATCCTCCATCCTCCATCCTCCATCCTCCATCCTCCATCCTCCATCCTCCATCCTCCATCCTCCATCCTCCATCCTCCATCCTCCATCCTCCATCCTCCATCCTCCATCCTCCATCCTCCATCCTCCATCCTCCATC
This sequence comes from Beris morrisii, assembly GCA_951812415.1. Classification (NCBI taxonomy): domain Eukaryota; kingdom Metazoa; phylum Arthropoda; class Insecta; order Diptera; family Stratiomyidae; genus Beris; species Beris morrisii. The sequence continues at coordinate 85,930 of CATOSH010000024.1, read as the reverse complement.
CTCCATCCTCCATCCTCTATACTCTATCCTCTATCCTCTATCCTCCATCATCCATCCACTATCATCCTCCATCCTCCATCCTCCTCCATTATCCATCCTCCATCCTCCATCCTCCATCCTCCATCCTCCATCCACCATCCTGCATCCTCCATCCTCCATCCTCCATCCTCCATCCTCCATCCTCCATCCTCCATCCTCCATCCTCCATCCTCCATCCTCCATCCTCCATCCTCCATCCTCCATCCTCCATCCTCCATCCTCCATCCTCCATCCTCCATCCTCCATCCTCCATCCTCCATCCTCCATCCTCCATCCTCCATCCTCCATCCTCCATCCTCCATCCTCCATCCTCCATCCTCCATCCTCCATCCTCCATCCTCCATCCTCCATCCTCCATCCTCCATCCTCCATCTCCATCCTCCATCCTCCATCCTCCATCCTCCATCCTCCATCCTCCATCCTCCATCCTCCATCCTCCATCCTCCATCCTCCATCCTCCATCCTCCATCCTCCATCCTCCATCCTCCATCCTCCATCCTCCATCCTCCATCCTCCATCCTCCATCCTCCATCCTCCTCCTCCATCCTCCATCCTCCATCCTCCATCCTCCATCCTCCATCCTCCATCCTCATCCTCCATCCTCCATCCTCCATCCTCCATCCTCCATCCTCCATCCTCCATCTCCATCCTCCATCCTCCATCCTCCATCCTCCATCCTCCATCCTCCATCCTCCATCCTCCATCCTCCATCCTCCATCCTCCATCCTCCATCCTCCATCCTCCATCCTCCATCTCATCCTCCATCCTCCATCCTCCATCCTCCATCCTCCATCCTCCATCCTCCATCCTCCATCCTCCATCCTCCATCCTCCATCCTCCATCCTCCATCCTCCATCCTCCATCCTCCATCCTCCATCCTCCATCTCCCCTCCGTCCTCCATCCTCCATCCTCCATCCTCCATCCTCCATCCTCCATCCTCCATCCTCCATCCTCCATCCTCCATCCTCCATCCTCCATCCTCCATCCTCCATCCTCCATCCTCCATCCTCCATCCTCCATCCTCCATCCTCCATCCTCCATCCTCCATCCTCCATCCTCCATCCTCCATCCTCCATCCTCCATCCTCCATCCTCTCCATCCTCCATCCTCCATCCTCCATCCTCCATCCTCCATCCTCCATCCTCCATCCTCCATCCTCCATCCTCCATCCTCCATCCTCCATCCTCCATCCTCCATCCTCCATCCTCCATCCTCCATCCTCCATCCTCCATCCTCCATCCTCCATCCTCCATCCTCCATCCTCCATCCTCCATCCTCCATCCTCCATCCTCATCCTCCATCCTCCATCCTCCATCCTCCATCCTCCATCCTCCATCCTCCATCCATCCATCCTCCATCCTCCATCCTCCATCCTCATCCCATCCTCCATCCTCCATCCTCCATCCTCCATCCTCCATCCTCCATCCTCCATCCTCCATCCTCCATCCCATCCTCCATCCTCCATCCTCCATCCTCCATCCTCCATCCTCCATCCTCCATCCTCCATCCTCCATCCTCCATCCTCCATCCTCCTCCATCCTCCATCCTCCATCCTCCATCCTCCATCCTCCATCCTCCATCCTCCATCCTCCATCCTCCATCCTCCATCCTCCATCTCCATCCTCCATCCTCCATCCTCCATCCTCCATCCTCATCCATCCTCCATCCTCCATCCTCCATCCTCCATCCTCCATCTCCATCCTCCATCCTCCATCCTCCATCCTCCATCCTCCATCCTCCATCCTCCATCCTCCATCCTCCATCCTCATCCTCCATCCTCCATCCTCCATCCTCCATCCTCCATCCTCCATCCTCCATCCTCCATCCTCCATCCTCCATCCTCCATCCTCCTTCCATCCTCCATCCTCCATCCTCCATCCTCATCCTCCATCCTCCATCCTCCATCCTCCATCCTCATCCTCCATCTCCATCCTCCATCCTCCATCCTCCATCTCCATCCTCCATCCTCCATCCTCCATCCTCCATCCTCCATCCTCCATCCTCCTCCTCCATCCTCCATCCTCCATCCTCCATCCTCCATCCTCCTTCCTCCATCCTCCATCCTCCATCCTCCATCCTCCATCATCCATCCTCCATCCTCCATCCTCCATCCTCCATCCTCCATCACCATCCTCCATCATCATCCTCCATCTCATCCTCCATCCTCCATCTCCATCCTCATCCTCCATCCTCCATCCTCCATCCTCCATCCTCATCCTCCATCCTCCATCCTCCATCCTCCATCCTCCATCCTCCATCCTCCATCCTCCATCCTCCATCCTCCATCCTCATCCTCCATCCCATCCTCCATCCTCCATCCTCCATCCTCCATCCTCCATCCTCCATCCTCCATCCTCCATCCTCCATCCTCCATCCTCCATCCTCCATCCTCCACCTCCATCCTCCATCCTCCATCCTCCATCCTCCATCCTCCATCCTCCATCCTCCATCCTCCATCCTCCATCCTCCATCCTCCATCCTCCATCTCCATCCTCATCCTCCATCCTCCATCCTCCATCCTCCATCCTCCATCCTCATCCTCCATCCTCCATCCTCCATCCTCCATCTCCATCCTCATCTCCATCCTCCATCCTCCATCCTCCATCCTCATCCTCCATCCTCCATCCTCCATCCTCCATCCTCCATCCTCCATCCTCCATCCTCCATCCTCCATCTCCATCCTCCATCCTCCATCCTCCATCCTCCATCCTCCATCCTCCATCCTCCATCCTCCATCCTCCATCCTCCATCCTCCATCCTCCATCCTCCATCCTCCATCCTCCATCCTCCATCCTCCATCCTCCATCCTCCATCCTCCATCCTCCATCCTCCATCCTCCATCCTCCATCCTCCATCCTCCATCCTCCATCCTCCATCCTCCATCCTCCATCCTCCATCCTCCATCCTCCATCCTCCATCCTCCATCCTCCATCCTCCATCCTCCATCCTCCATCCTCCATCCTCCATCCTCCATCCTCCATCCTCCATCCTCCATCCTCCATCCTCCATCCTCCATCCTCCATCCTCCATCCTCCATCCTCCATCCTCCATCCTCCATCCTCCATCCTCCATCCTCCATCCTCCATCCTCCATCCTCCATCCTCCATCCTCCATCCTCCATCCTCCATCCTCCATCCTCCATCCTCCATCCTCCATCCTCCATCCTCCATCCTCCATCCTCCATCCTCCATCCTCCATCCTCCATCCTCCATCCTCCATCCTCCATCCTCCATCCTCCATCCTCCATCCTCCATCCTCCATCCTCCATCCTCCATCCTCCATCCTCCATCCTCCATCCTCCATCCTCCATCCTCCATCCTCCATCCTCCATCCTCCATCCTCCATCCTCCATCCTCCATCCTCCATCCTCCATCCTCCATCCTCCATCCTCCATCCTCCATCCTCCATCCTCCATCCTCCATCCTCCATCCTCCATCCTCCATCCTCCATCCTCCATCCTCCATCCTCCATCCTCCATCCTCCATCCTCCATCCTCCATCCTCCATCCTCCATCCTCCATCCTCCATCCTCCATCCTCCATCCTCCATCCTCCATCCTCCATCCTCCATCCTCCATCCTCCATCCTCCATCCTCCATCCTCCATCCTCCATCCTCCATCCTCCATCCTCCATCCTCCATCCTCCATCCTCCATCCTCCATCCTCCATCCTCCATCCTCCATCCTCCATCCTCCATCCTCCATCCTCCATCCTCCATCCTCCATCCTCCATCCTCCATCCTCCATCCTCCATCCTCCATCCTCCATCCTCCATCCTCCTCCTCCATCCTCCATCCTCCATCCTCCATCCTCCATCCTCCATCCTCCATCCTCCATCCTCCATCCTCCATCCTCCATCCTCCATCCTCCATCCTCCATCCTCCATCCTCCATCCTCCATCCTCCATCCTCCATCCTCCATCCTCCATCCTCCATCCTCCATCCTCCATCCTCCATCCTCCATCCTCCATCCTCCATCCTCCATCCTCCATCCTCCATCCTCCATCCTCCATCCTCCATCCTCCATCCTCCATCCTCCATCCTCCATCCTCCATCCTCCATCCTCCATCCTCCATCCTCCATCCTCCATCCTCCATCCTCCATCCTCCATCCTCCATCCTCCATCCTCCATCCTCCATCCATCCTCCATCCTCCATCCTCCATCCTCCATCCTCCATCCTCCATCCTCCATCCTCCATCCTCCATCCTCCATCCTCCATCCTCCATCCTCCTCCATCCTCCATCCTCCATCCTCCATCCTCCATCCTCCATCCTCCATCCTCCATCCTCCATCCTCCATCCTCCATCCTCCATCCTCCATCCTCCATCCTCCATCCTCCATCCTCCATCCTCCATCCTCCATCCTCCATCCTCCATCCTCCATCCTCCATCCTCCATCCTCCATCCTCCATCCTCCATCCTCCATCCTCCATCCTCCATCCTCCATCCTCCATCCTCCATCCTCCATCCTCCATCCTCCATCCTCCATCCTCCATCCTCCATCCTCCATCCTCCATCCTCCATCCTCCATCCTCCATCCTCCATCCTCCATCCTCCATCCTCCATCCTCCATCCTCCATCCTCCATCCTCCATCCTCCATCCTCCATCCTCCATCCTCCATCCTCCATCCTCCATCCTCCATCCTCCATCCTCCATCCTCCATCCTCCATCCTCCATCCTCCATCCTCCATCCTCCATCCTCCATCCTCCATCCTCCATCCTCCATCCTCCATCCTCCATCCACCATCCTCATCCTCCATCCTCCATCCTCCATCCTCCATCCTCCATCCTCCATCCTCCATCCTCCATCCTCCATCCTCCATCCTCCATCCTCCATCCTCCATCCTCCATCCTCCATCCTCCATCCTCCATCCTCCATCCTCCATCCTCCATCCTCCATCCTCCATCCTCCATCCTCCATCCTCCATCCTCCATCCTCCATCCTCCATCCTCCATCCTCCATCCTCCATCCTCCATCCTCCATCCTCCATCCTCCATCCTCCATCCTCCATCCTCCATCCTCCATCCTCCATCCTCCATCCTCCATCCTCCATCCTCCATCCTCCATCCTCCATCCTCATCCTCCATCCTCCATCCTCCATCCTCCATCCTCCATCCTCCATCCTCCATCCTCCATCCTCCATCCTCCATCCTCCATCCTCCATCCTCCATCCTCCATCCTCCATCCTCCATCCTCCATCCTCCATCCTCCATCCTCCATCCTCCATCCTCCATCCTCCATCCTCCATCCTCCATCCTCCATCCTCCATCCTCCATCCTCCATCCTCCATCCTCCATCCTCCATCCTCCATCCTCCATCCTCCATCCTCCATCCTCCATCCTCCATCCTCCATCCTCCATCCTCCATCCTCCATCCTCCATCCTCCATCCTCCATCCTCCATCCTCCATCCTCCATCCTCCATCCTCCATCCTCCATCCTCCATCCTCCATCCTCCATCCTCCATCCTCCATCCTCCATCCTCCATCCTCCATCCTCCATCCTCCATCCTCCATCCTCCATCCTCCATCCTCCATCCTCCATCCTCCATCCTCCATCCTCCATCCTCCATCCTCCATCCTCCATCCTCCATCCTCCATCCTCCATCCTCCATCCTCCATCCTCCATCCTCCATCCTCCATCCTCCATCCTCCATCCTCCATCCTCCATCCTCCATCCTCCATCCTCCATCCTCCATCCTCCATCCTCCATCCTCCATCCTCCATCCTCCATCCTCCATCCTCCATCCTCCATCCTCCATCCTCCATCCTCCATCCTCCATCCTCCATCCTCCATCCTCCATCCTCCATCCTCCATCCTCCCATCCTCCATCCTCCATCCTCCATCCTCCATCCTCCATCCTCCATCCTCCATCCTCCATCCTCCATCCTCCATCCTCCATCCTCCATCCTCCATCCTCCATCCTCCATCCTCCATCCTCCATCCTCCATCCTCCATCCTCCATCCTCCATCCTCCATCCTCCATCCTCCATCCTCCATCCTCCATCCTCCATCCTCCATCCTCCATCCTCCATCCTCCATCCTCCATCCTCCATCCTCCATCCTCCATCCTCCATCCTCCATCCTCCATCCTCCATCCTCCATCCTCCATCCTCCATCCTCCATCCTCCATCCTCCATCCTCCATCCTCCATCCTCCATCCTCCATCCTCCATCCTCCATCCTCCATCCTCCATCCTCCATCCTCCATCCTCCATCCTCCATCCTCCATCCTCCATCCTCCATCCTCCATCCTCCATCCTCCATCCTCCATCCTCCATCCTCCATCCTCCATCCTCCATCCTCCATCCTCCATCCTCCATCCTCCATCCTCCATCCTCCATCCTCCATCCTCCATCCTCCATCCTCCATCCTCCATCCTCCATCCTCCATCCTCCATCCTCCATCCTCCATCCTCCATCCTCCATCCTCCATCCTCCATCCTCCATCCTCCATCCTCCATCCTCCATCCTCCATCCTCCATCCTCCATCCTCCATCCTCCATCCTCCATCCTCCATCCTCCATCCTCCATCCTCCATCCTCCATCCTCCATCCTCCATCCTCCATCCTCCATCCTCCATCCTCCATCCTCCATCCTCCATCCTCCATCCTCCATCCTCCATCCTCCATCCTCCATCCTCCATCCTCCATCCTCCATCCTCCATCCTCCATCCTCCATCCTCCATCCTCCATCCTCCATCCTCCATCCTCCATCCTCCATCCTCCATCCTCCATCCTCCATCCTCCATCCTCCATCCTCCATCCTCCATCCTCCATCCTCCATCCTCCATCCTCCATCCTCCATCCTCCATCCTCCATCCTCCATCCTCCATCCTCCATCCTCCATCCTCCATCCTCCATCCTCCATCCTCCATCCTCCATCCTCCATCCTCCATCCTCCATCCTCCATCCTCCATCCTCCATCCTCCATCCTCCATCCTCCATCCTCCATCCTCCATCCTCCATCCTCCATCCTCCATCCTCCATCCTCCATCCTCCATCCTCCATCCTCCATCCTCCATCCTCCATCCTCCATCCTCCATCCTCCATCCTCCATCCTCCATCCTCCATCCTCCATCCTCCATCCTCCATCCTCCATCCTCCATCCTCCATCCTCCATCCTCCATCCTCCATCCTCCATCCTCCATCCTCCATCCTCCATCCTCCATCCTCCATCCTCCATCCTCCATCCTCCATCCTCCATCCTCCATCCTCCATCCTCCATCCTCCATCCTCCATCCTCCATCCTCCATCCTCCATCCTCCATCCTCCATCCTCCATCCTCCATCCTCCATCCTCCATCCTCCATCCTCCATCCTCCATCCTCCATCCTCCATCCTCCATCCTCCATCCTCCATCCTCCATCCTCCATCCTCCATCCTCCATCCTCCATCCTCCATCCTCCATCCTCCATCCTCCATCCTCCATCCTCCATCCTCCATCCTCCATCCTCCATCCTCCATCCTCCATCCTCCATCCTCCATCCTCCATCCTCCATCCTCCATCCTCCATCCTCCATCCTCCATCCTCCATCCTCCATCCTCCATCCTCCATCCTCCATCCCATCCTCCATCCTCCATCCTCCATCCTCCATCCTCCATCCTCCATCCTCCATCCTCCATCCTCCATCCTCCATCCTCCATCCTCCATCCTCCATCCTCCATCCTCCATCCTCCATCCTCCATCCTCCATCCTCCATCCTCCATCCTCCATCCTCCATCCTCCATCCTCCATCCTCCATCCTCCATCCTCCATCCTCCATCCTCCATCCTCCATCCTCCATCCTCCATCCTCCATCCTCCATCCTCCATCCTCCATCCTCCATCCTCCATCCTCCATCCTCCATCCTCCATCCTCCATCCTCCATCCTCCATCCTCCATCCTCCATCCTCCATCCTCCATCCTCCATCCTCCATCCTCCATCCTCCATCCTCCATCCTCCATCCTCCATCCTCCATCCTCCATCCTCCATCCTCCATCCTCCATCCTCCATCCTCCATCCTCCATCCTCCATCCTCCATCCTCCATCCTCCATCCTCCATCCTCCATCCTCCATCCTCCATCCTCCATCCTCCATCCTCCATCCTCCATCCTCCATCCTCCATCCTCCATCCTCCATCCTCCATCCTCCATCCTCCATCCTCCATCCTCCATCCTCCATCCTCCATCCTCCATCCTCCATCCTCCATCCTCCATCCTCCATCCTCCATCCTCCATCCTCCATCCTCCATCCTCCATCCTCCATCCTCCATCCTCCATCCTCCATCCTCCATCCTCCATCCTCCATCCTCCATCCTCCATCCTCCATCCTCCATCCTCCATCCTCCATCCTCCATCCTCCATCCTCCATCCTCCATCCTCCATCCTCCATCCTCCATCCTCCATCCTCCATCCTCCATCCTCCATCCTCCATCCTCCATCCTCCATCCTCCATCCTCCATCCTCCATCCTCCATCCTCCATCCTCCATCCTCCATCCTCCATCCTCCATCCTCCATCCTCCATCCTCCATCCTCCATCCTCCATCCTCCATCCTCCATCCTCCATCCTCCATCCTCCATCCTCCATCCTCCATCCTCCATCCTCCATCCTCCATCCTCCATCCTCCATCCTCCATCCTCCATCCTCCATCCTCCATCCTCCATCCTCCATCCTCCATCCTCCATCCTCCATCCTCCATCCTCCATCCTCCATCCTCCATCCTCCATCCTCCATCCTCCATCCTCCATCCTCCATCCTCCATCCTCCATCCTCCATCCTCCATCCTCCATCCTCCATCCTCCATCCTCCATCCTCCATCCTCCATCCTCCATCCTCCATCCTCCATCCTCCATCCTCCATCCTCCATCCTCCATCCTCCATCCTCCATCCTCCATCCTCCATCCTCCATCCTCCATCCTCCATCCTCCATCCTCCATCCTCCATCCTCCATCCTCCATCCTCCATCCTCCATCCTCCATCCTCCATCCTCCATCCTCCATCCTCCATCCTCCATCCTCCATCCTCCATCCTCCATCCTCCATCCTCCATCCTCCATCCTCCATCCTCCATCCTCCATCCTCCATCCTCCATCCTCCATCCTCCATCCTCCATCCTCCATCCTCCATCCTCCATCCTCCATCCTCCATCCTCCATCCTCCATCCTCCATCCTCCATCCTCCATCCTCCATCCTCCATCCTCCATCCTCCATCCTCCATCCTCCATCCTCCATCCTCCATCCTCCATCCTCCATCCTCCATCCTCCATCCTCCATCCTCCATCCTCCATCCTCCATCCTCCATCCTCCATCCTCCATCCTCCATCCTCCATCCTCCATCCTCCATCCTCCATCCTCCATCCTCCATCCTCCATCCTCCATCCTCCATCCTCCATCCTCCATCCTCCATCCTCCATCCTCCATCCTCCATCCTCCATCCTCCATCCTCCATCCTCCATCCTCCATCCTCCATCCTCCATCCTCCATCCTCCATCCTCCATCCTCCATCCTCCATCCTCCATCCTCCATCCTCCATCCTCCATCCTCCATCCTCCATCCTCCATCCTCCATCCTCCATCCTCCATCCTCCATCCTCCATCCTCCATCCTCCATCCTCCATCCTCCATCCTCCATCCTCCATCCTCCATCCTCCATCCTCCATCCTCCATCCTCCATCCTCCATCCTCCATCCTCCATCCTCCATCCTCCATCCTCCATCCTCCATCCTCCATCCTCCATCCTCCATCCTCCATCCTCCATCCTCCATCCTCCATCCTCCATCTTCCATCCTCCATCCTCCATCCTCCATCCTCCATCGTCCATCCTCCATCCTCCATCCTCCATCCTCCATCCTCCATTCTCCATCCACCATCCTCCATCCTCCATCCTCCATCCTATTAAAGTTTCGAAATTTTGAAGAAATATTTTCAAAGAACCCGACAATAGAGAATGGATCTTTTTATATTATCTTTGCCGTCATGTGCGCAAAATAAATCTATTAAAGTTTCGAAATTTTGAAGAAATATTTTCAAAGAACCCGAAAATTGAAAATGGTACTTTTTATGTTATCTTTGCCGTCATGTGCGCAAAATAAATCTATTAAAGTTTCAAAATTTTTAAGAAATATTTTCAAAGAACCCGAAAATTGAAAATGGTACTTTTTTTATGATCTTTGCCGTTATGTGCGCAAAAAAATGTATTAAAGTTTCGAAATTTTGAAGAAATATTTTCAAAGAACCCGAAAATTTAAAATGGTACATTTTATTTTATATTTGCCGTAATGTGCGCAAAATAAATCTATTAAAGTTTCAAAATTTTGAAGAAATAATTTCAAAGAATCTGAAAACTGAAAATGATACTTTTTACATTATCTTTGCCGTTATGTGCGCAAAATAAATCTATTAAAGTTTCAAAATTTTGAAGAAATATTTTCAAAGAATCTGCAAACTGAAAATGATACATTTTACATTATCTTTGTCGTCATGTACGCAAAATAAATCTATTAAAGTTTCGAAATTTTGAAGAAATATTTTCAAAGAACCTGAAAACTGAAAATGGTACTTTTTTTACGATCTTTGCCGTTATGTGCGCAAAATAAATCTATTAAAGTTTCGAAATTTTGAAGAAATATTTTCAAAGAACCCGAAAATTGAAAATGGTACTTTTTTTATGATCTTTGCCGTTATGTGCTCAAAATTAATCTATTAAAGTTTCGAAATTTTGAAGAAATATTTTCAAAGAACCCGAAAATTGAAAATGGTACTTCTTTTATGATCTTTGCCGTTATGTGCTCCAAATTAATCTATTAAAGTTTCGAAATTTTGATGAAATATTTTCAAAGAACCCGAAAATTGAAAATGGTACTTTTTATATTATCTTTCCCGTCATGTGCGCAAAATAAATCTATTAAAGATTCAAAATTTTGAATTAATATTATCAAAGAACCCCAAAATTGAAAATGGTACATTTTATATTATCTTTGGCGTTATCTGCGCAAAATAAATCTATTAAAGTTCCGAAATTTTGAAGAAATATTTTCAAAGAACCCGAAAATTGAAAATGGTACTTTTTATATTATCTTTCCCGTCATGTGCGCAATATAAATCTATTAAAGATTCAAAATTTTGAATTAATATTATCAAAGAACCCCAAAATTGAAAATGGTACATTTTATATTATCTTTGGCGTTATCTGCGCAAAATAAATCTATTAAAGTTCCGAAATTTTGAAGAAATATTTTCAAAGAACCCGAAAATTGAAAATGAAACATTTTATGATCTTTACCGTTATGTGCGCAAAATAAATATATTAAAGTTTCCAAATTTTGAAGAAATATTTTCAAAGAACCCGAAAATTGAAAATGAATCGTTTTGTATTATCTTTGCCGTTATGTGCTCAAAATTAATCTATTAAAGTTCCGAAATTTTGAAGAAATATTTTCAAAGAACCCGAAAATTGAAAATGGTACTTTTTTTATGATCTTTGCCGTTATGTGCGCTAAATAAATCTATTTAAGTTTCAAAATTTTGAAGAAATATTTTCAAAATATCTGAAAACTGAAAATGGTACTTTTTTTATGATCTTTGCCGTTATGTGCTCAAAATAAATCTATTAAAGTTTCGAAATTTTGAAGAAATATTTTCAAAGAACCCGAAAATTGAAAATGGTACTTTTTTATGATCTTTGCCGTTATGTGCGCAAAATAAATCTATTAAAGTTTCGAAATTTTGAAGAAATATTTTCAAAGAACCCGAAAATTGAAAATGGTACTTTTTTTATGATCTTTGCCGTTATGTGCGCAAAATAAATCTATTAAAGTTTCGAAATTTTGAAGAAATATTTTCAAAGAACCTGAAAATTGAAAATGGTACTTTTTTTATGATCTTTGCCGTTATGTGCGGTAATAAATCTATTTAAGTATCAAAATTTTGAAGAAATATTTTCAAAATATCTGAAAACTGAAAATGGTACTTTTTTTATGATATTTGCCGCTATGTGCGCAAAATAAATCTATTAAAGTTTCGAAATTTTGAAGAAATATTTTCAAAGAACCCGAAAATTGAAAATGGTACTTTTTATATTATTTTTGCCGTTATGTGCGCAAAATAAGTCTATTAAAGTTTCGAAATTTTGAAGAAATATTTTCAAAGAACCCGAAAATTGAAAATGGTACTTTTTTTATGATCTTTGGCGTTATGTACGCAAAAAAATGTATTAAAGTTTCGAAATTTTGAAGAAATATTTCCAAAGAACCCGAAAATTGAAAATGGTACATTTTCACAAATAAATCTATTAAAGTTTCAAAATTTTGAAGAAATATTTTCAAAGAATCTGAAAACTGAAAATGATACATTTTACATTATCTTTGCCGTCATGTGCACAAAATAAATCTATTAAAGTTTCGAAATTTTGAAGAAATATTATCAAAGAACCTGAAAACTGAAAAAGGTACTTTTTTTATGATCTTTGCCGTTATGTGCGCAAAATAAATCTATTAAAGTTTCGAAATTTTGAAGAAATATTTTCAAAGAACCCGAAAATTGAAAATGGTACATTTTACATTATCTTTGCCGTTATGTGCGCAAAATAAATATATTAAAGTTTCGAAATTTTGAAGAAATATTTTCAAAGAACCCGACAATTGAAAATGGGACTTTTTTATGATCTTTGACGTTATGTGCGCAAAATAAATCTATTAAATATTATCTTTGCCGTCATGTGCGCAAAATAAATCTATTAAAGTTTCGAAATTTTGAAGAAACATTTTCAAAGAAACTGAAAACTGAAAATAGTACTTTTTTTATGATCATTGCCGTTATCTGTGCAAAATAAATCTATTAAAGTTCCGAAATTTTGAAGAAATATTTTCAAAGAATCCGAAAATTGAAAATGGTACTTTTTTTATGATCTTTGCCGTTATGTGCGCAAAAAAAATCTATTAAAGTTTCGAAATTTTGAAGAAATATTTTCAAAGAACCCGAAAATTGAAAATGGTACATTTTATATTATCTTTGCCGTTATGTGCGCAAAATAAATCTATTAAAGTTTCGAAATTTTGAAGAAATATTTTCAAAGAACCCGAAAATTGAAAATGGTACTTTTTTTATGATCTTTGCCGTTATGTGCGCAAAATAAATCTATTAAAGTTTCGAAATTTTGAAGAAATATTTTCAAAGAACCCGAAAATTGAAAATGGTACTTTTTATATTATCTTTCCCGTCATGTGCGCAAAATAAATCTATTAAAGATTCAAAATTTTGAATTAATATTATCAAAGAACCCCAAAATTGAAAATGGTACATTTTATATTATCTTTGGCGTTATCTGCGCAAAATAAATCTATTAAAGTTCCGAAATTTTGAAGAAATATTTTCAAAGAACCCGAAAATTGAAAATGGTACTTTTTATATTATCTTTCCCGTCATGTGCGCAATATAAATCTATTAAAGATTCAAAATTTTGAATTAATATTATCAAAGAACCCCAAAATTGAAAATGGTACATTTTATATTATCTTTGGCGTTATCTGCGCAAAATAAATCTATTAAAGTTCCGAAATTTTGAAGAAATATTTTCAAAGAACCCGAAAATTGAAAATGGTACATTTTATGATCTTTACCGTTATGTGCGCAAAATAAATATATTAAAGTTTCCAAATTTTGAAGAAATATTTTCAAAGAACCCGAAAATTGAAAATGAATCGTTTTGAATTATCTTTGCCGTTATAGGCTCAAAATTAATCTATTAAAGTTCCGAAATTTTGAAGAAATATTTTCAAAGAACCCGAAAATTGAAAATGGTACTTTTTTTATGATCTTTGCCGTTATGTGCGCTAAATAAATCTATTTAAGTTTCAAAATTTTGAAGAAATATTTTCAAAATATCTGAAAACTGAAAATGGTACTTTTTTTATGATCTTTGCCGTTATGTGCTCAAAATAAATCTATTAAAGTTTCGAAATTTTGAAGAAATATTTTCAAAGAACCCGAAAATTGAAAATGGTACTTTTTTATGATCTTTGCCGTTATGTGCGCAAAATAAATCTATTAAAGTTTCGAAATTTTGAAGAAATATTTTCAAAGAACCCGAAAATTGAAAATGGTACTTTTTTTATGATCTTTGCCGTTATGTGCGCAAAATAAATCTATTAAAGTTTCGAAATTTTGAAGAAATATTTTCAAAGAACCTGAAAATTGAAAATGGTACTTTTTTTATGATCTTTGCCGTTATGTGCGGTAATAAATCTATTTAAGTATCAACATTTTGAAGAAATATTTTCAAAATATCTGAAAAATGAAAATGGTACTTTTTTTATGATCTTTGCCGCTATGTGCGCAAAATAAATCTATTAAAGTTTCGAAATTTTGAAGAAATATTTTCAAAGAACCCGAAAATTGAAAATGGTACTTTTTATATTATTTTTGCCGTTATGTGCGCAAAATGAGTCTATTAAAGTTTCGAAATTTTGAAGAAATATTTTCAAAGAACCCGAAAATTGAAAATGGTACATTTTACATTATCTTTGCCGTTATGTGCGCAAAATAAATATATTAAAGTTTCGAAATTTTGAAGAAATATTTTCAAAGAACCCGACAATTGAAAATGGGACTTTTTTATGATCTTTGACGTTATGTGCGCAAAATAAATCTATTAAATATTATCTTTGCCGTCATGTGCGCAAAATAAATCTATTAAAGTTTCGAAATTTTGAAGAAACATTTTCAAAGAAACTGAAAACTGAAAATAGTACTTTTTTTATGATCATTGCCGTTATCTGTGCAAAATAAATCTATTAAAGTTCCGAAATTTTGAAGAAATATTTTCAAAGAACCCGAAAATTGAAAATGGTACTTTTTTTATGATCTTTGCCGTTATGTGCGCAAAAAAAATCTATTAAAGTTTCGAAATTTTGAAGAAATATTTTCAAAGAACCCGAAAATTGAAAATGGTACATTTTATATTATCTTTGCCGTTATGTGCGCAAAATAAATCTATTAAAGTTTCGAAATTTTGAAGAAATATTTTCAAAGAACCTGAAAATTGAAAATGGTTCTTTTTTTATGATCTTTGCCGTTATGTGCTCAAAATTAATCTATTAAAGTTTCGAAATTTTGAAGAAATATTTTCAAAGAACCCGAAAATTGAAAATGGTACATTTTATATTATCTTTGCCGTAATGTGCGCAATATAAATAGATTAAAGTTCCGAAATTTTGAAGAAATATTTTCAAAGAATCTGAAAATGATACATTTTACATTATCTTTGTCGTCATGTGCGCAAAATAAATCTAATAAAGTTTTGAAGAAATATTTTCAAAGAACCTGAAAACTTAAAATAGTTCTTTTTTTATGATCTTTGCCGTTATCTGTGCAAACTAAATCTATTAAAGTTCCGACATTTTGAAGAAATATTTTCAAAGAACCCGAAAATTGAAAATGGTACATTTTATATTATCTTTGCCGTTATCTGTGCAAAATAAATCTATTATAGTTCCGATATTTTGAAGAAATATTTTCAAAGAACCCGAAAATTGAAAATGGTACATTTTACATTATCTTTGTCGTTATGTGCGCAAAATAAATCTATTAAAGTTTCAAAATTTTGAAGAAATATTTTCAAAGAATCTGAAAACTGAAAATGATACATTTTACATTATCTTTGCCGTCATGTGCACAAAATAAATCTATTAAAGTTTCGAAATTTTGAAGAAATATTATCAAAGAACCCGAAAATTGAAAATGGTACTTTTTTTATGATCTTTGCCGTTATGTGCTCAAAATTAATCTATTAAAGTTTCGAAATTTTGAAGAAATATTTTCAAAGAACCCGAAAATTGAAAATGGTACTTTTTTATGATCTTTGACGTTATGTGCGCAAAATAAATCTATTAAAGTTTTGAAATTTTGAAGAAATATTTTCAAAGAACTTGAAAATTGAAAATGATACATTTTACATTATCTTTGCCGTTATGCGCGCAAAATAAATATATTAAAGTTTCGAAATTTTAAAGAAATATTTTCAAAGAACCCGACAATTGAAAATGGGACTTTTTTATGATCTTTGACGTTATGTGCGCAAAATAAATCTATTAAAGTTTCAAAATTTTGAAGAAATATTTTCAAAGAACCCGACAATTGAAAATGGTACTTTTTTATGATCTTTGACGTTATGTGCGCAAAATAAATCTATTAAAGTTTTGAAATTTTGAAGAAATATTTTCAAAGAACTTGAAAATTGAAAATGATACATTTTACATTATCTTTGCCGTTATGCGCGCAAAATAAATATATTAAAGTTTCGAAATTTTAAAGAAATATTTTCAAAGAACCCGACAATTGAAAATGGGACTTTTTTATGATCTTTGACGTTATGTGCGCAAAATAAATCTATTAAAGTTTTTAAATTTTGAAGAAATATTTTCAAAGAACTTGAAAATTGAAAATGATACATTTTACGTTATCTTTGCCGTTATGTGCTCAAAATAAATCTATTAAAGTTTCGAAATTTTGAAGAAATATTTTCAAAGAACCCGACAATTGAAAATGGGACTTTTTTATGATCTTTGCCGTTATGAGCACAAAATAAGTCTATTAAAGTTTCGAAATTTTGAAGAAATATTTTCAAAGAACCCGAAAATTGAAAATGGTACTTTTTTTATTATCTTTGCCGTTATGTGCGCAAAATAAATCTATTAAAGTTTTGAAATTTTGAAGAAATATTTTCAAAGAACTTGAAAATTGAAAATGATACATTTTACGATATCTTTGCCGTTATGTGCACAAAATAAGTCTATTAAAGTTTCGAAATTTTGAAGAAATATTTTCAAAGCATCTGAAAACTGAAAATGATACTTTTTACATTATCTTTGCCGTCATGTGCGCAAAATAAATCTATTAAAGTTTCGAAATTTTGAAGAAATATTTTCAAAGAACCCGAAAATTGAATATGGTACTTTTTGTATTATCTTTGCCGTTATCTGCTCAAAATTAATCTATTAAAGTTCCGAAATTTTGAAGAATTATTTTCAAAGAACCCGAAAATTGAAAATGGTATTTTTTATATTATCTTTGCCGTCATGTGCGCAAAATAAATCTATTAAAGTTTCGAAATTTTGAAGAAATATTTTCAAAGAACCCGAAAATTGAAAATGGTATTTTTTATATTATCTTTGCCGTCATGTGCGCAAAATAAATCTATTAAAGTTTCGAAATTTTGAAGAAATATTTTCAAAGAACCCGAAAATTGAAAATGGTACTTTTTATATTATCTTTGCCGTCATGTGCGCAAAATAAATCTATTAAAGTTTCAAAATTTTGAAGAAATATTTTCAAAGCATCGGAAAACTGAAAATGATACTTTTTACATTATCTTTGCCGTCATGTGCGCAAAATAAATCTATTAAAGTTTCGAAATTTTGAAGAAATATTTTCAAAGAACCCGAAAATTGAAAATGGTACTTTTTTATGATCTTTGCCGTTATGTGCGCAAAATAAATCTATTAAAGTTTTGAAATTTTGAAGAAATATTATCAAAGAACCTGAAAATTGAAAATGGTACTGTTTTTATGATCTTTGCCGTCATGTGCTCAAAATTAATCTATTAAAGTTTCGAAAATTTGAAGAAATATTTTCAAAGAATCTGAAAACTGAAAATGATGCATTTTACATTATCTTTGTCGTCATGTGCGCAAAATAAATCTATTAAAGTTTCGAAATTTTGAAGAAATATTTTCAAAGAACCTGAAAACTGAAAATGGTACTTTTTTTATGATCTTTGCCGACATGTGCGCAAAATAAATCTATTAAAGTTTCAAAAATTTCAAGAAATATTTTCAAAGAATCTGAAAACTGAAAATGATTCATATTACATTATCTTTGTCGTTATGTGCGCAAAATAAATCTATTAAAAATTCAAAATTTTGAAGAAATATTTTCAAAGAATCTGAAAACTGAAAATGATACATTTTACATTATCTTTGCCGTCATGTGCGCATAAAAAATGTATTAAAGTTTTGAAATTTTGAAGAAATATTTTCAAAGAACCCGAAAATTGAAAATGGTACTTTTTATATTATCTTTGCCGTGATGTGCGCAAAATAAATCAATTAAAGTTTCGAAATTTTGAAGAAATATTTTCAAAGAACCCGAAAATTGAAAATGGTACTTTTTATATTAACTTTGCCGTTATGTGCGCAAAATAAGTCTATTAAAGTTTCGAAATTTTGAAGAAATATTTTCAAAGAACCCGAAAATTGATAATGGTACTTTTTTTATTATCTTTGCCGTTATGTGCGCAAAATAAATCTATTAAAGTTTCGAAATTTTGAAGAAATATTTTCAAAGAACCTGAAAACTGAAAATGATACATTTTACATGATCTTTGCCGTTATGTGCTCAAAATAAATCTATTAAAGTTTTGAAATTTTGAAGAAATATTTTCAAAGAACTTGAAAATTGAAAATGATACATTTTACATTATCTTTGCCGTTATGCGCGCAAAATAAATATATTAAAGTTTCGAAATTTTGCAGAAATATTTTCAAAGAACCCGACAATTGAAAATGGTACTTTTTTATGATCTTTGACGTTATGTGCGCAAAATAAATCTATTAAAGTTTCGAAATTTTGAAGAAATATTTTTAAAGAACCCGAAAATTGAAAATGGATCTTTTTATATTATCTTTGCCGTCATGTGCGCAAAATAAATCTATTAAAGTTTCGAAATTTTGAAGAAATATTTTCAAAGAACCCGAAAATTGAAAATGGTACATTTTCACAAATAAATCTATTAAAGTTTCAAAATTTTGAAGAAATATTTTCAAAGCATCTGAAAACTGAAAATGATACTTTTTATATTATCTTTGCCGTTATGTGCGCAAAATAAGTCTATTAAAGTTTCGAAATTTTGAAGAAATATTTTCAAAGAACACGAAAATTGAAAATGGTACTTTTTTTATGATCTTTGGCGTTATGTACGCAAAAAAATGTATTAAAGTTTCGAAATTTTGAAGAAATATTTCCAAAGAACCCGAAAATTGAAAATGGTACATTTTCACAAATAAATCTATTAAAGTTTCAAAATTTTGAAGAAATATTTTCAAAGAATCTGAAAACTGAAAATGATACATTTTACATTATCTTTGCCGTCATGTGCACAAAATAAATCTATTAAAGTTTCGAAATTTTGAAGAAATATTATCAAAGAACCTGAAAACTGAAAAAGGTACTTTTTTTATGATCTTTGCCGTTATGTGCGCAAAATAAATCTATTAAAGTTTCGAAATTTTGAAGAAATATTTTCAAAGAACCCGAAAATTGAAAATGGTACATTTTACATTATCTTTGCCGTTATGTGCGCAAAATAAATATATTAAAGTTTCGAAATTTTGAAGAAATATTTTCAAAGAACCCGACAATTGAAAATGGGACTTTTTTATGATCTTTGACGTTATGTGCGCAAAATAAATCTATTAAATATTATCTTTGCCGTCATGTGCGCAAAATAAATCTATTAAAGTTTCGAAATTTTGAAGAAACATTTTCAAAGAAACTGAAAACTGAAAATAGTACTTTTTTTATGATCATTGCCGTTATCTGTGCAAAATAAATCTATTAAAGTTCCGAAATTTTGAAGAAATATTTTCAAAGAATCCGAAAATTGAAAATGGTACTTTTTTTATGATCTTTGCCGTTATGTGCGCAAAAAAAATCTATTAAAGTTTCGAAATTTTGAAGAAATATTTTCAAAGAACCCGAAAATTGAAAATGGTACATTTTATATTATCTTTGCCGTTATGTGCGCAAAATAAATCTATTAAAGTTTCGAAATTTTGAAGAAATATTTTCAAAGAACCCGAAAATTGAAAATGGTACTTTTTTTATGATCTTTGCCGTTATGTGCGCAAAATAAATCTATTAAAGTTTCGAAATTTTGAAGAAATATTTTCAAAGAACCCGAAAATTGAAAATGGTACTTTTTATATTATCTTTCCCGTCATGTGCGCAAAATAAATCTATTAAAGATTCAAAATTTTGAATTAATATTATCAAAGAACCCCAAAATTGAAAATGGTACATTTTATATTATCTTTGGCGTTATCTGCGCAAAATAAATCTATTAAAGTTCCGAAATTTTGAAGAAATATTTTCAAAGAACCCGAAAATTGAAAATGGTACTTTTTATATTATCTTTCCCGTCATGTGCGCAATATAAATCTATTAAAGATTCAAAATTTTGAATTAATATTATCAAAGAACCCCAAAATTGAAAATGGTACATTTTATATTATCTTTGGCGTTATCTGCGCAAAATAAATCTATTAAAGTTCCGAAATTTTGAAGAAATATTTTCAAAGAACCCGAAAATTGAAAATGGTACATTTTATGATCTTTACCGTTATGTGCGCAAAATAAATATATTAAAGTTTCCAAATTTTGAAGAAATATTTTCAAAGAACCCGAAAATTGAAAATGAATCGTTTTGAATTATCTTTGCCGTTATAGGCTCAAAATTAATCTATTAAAGTTCCGAAATTTTGAAGAAATATTTTCAAAGAACCCGAAAATTGAAAATGGTACTTTTTTTATGATCTTTGCCGTTATGTGCGCTAAATAAATCTATTTAAGTTTCAAAATTTTGAAGAAATATTTTCAAAATATCTGAAAACTGAAAATGGTACTTTTTTTATGATCTTTGCCGTTATGTGCTCAAAATAAATCTATTAAAGTTTCGAAATTTTGAAGAAATATTTTCAAAGAACCCGAAAATTGAAAATGGTACTTTTTTATGATCTTTGCCGTTATGTGCGCAAAATAAATCTATTAAAGTTTCGAAATTTTGAAGAAATATTTTCAAAGAACCCGAAAATTGAAAATGGTACTTTTTTTATGATCTTTGCCGTTATGTGCGCAAAATAAATCTATTAAAGTTTCGAAATTTTGAAGAAATATTTTCAAAGAACCTGAAAATTGAAAATGGTACTTTTTTTATGATCTTTGCCGTTATGTGCGGTAATAAATCTATTTAAGTATCAACATTTTGAAGAAATATTTTCAAAATATCTGAAAAATGAAAATGGTACTTTTTTTATGATCTTTGCCGCTATGTGCGCAAAATAAATCTATTAAAGTTTCGAAATTTTGAAGAAATATTTTCAAAGAACCCGAAAATTGAAAATGGTACTTTTTATATTATTTTTGCCGTTATGTGCGCAAAATGAGTCTATTAAAGTTTCGAAATTTTGAAGAAATATTTTCAAAGAACCCGAAAATTGAAAATGGTACTTTTTTTATGATCTTTGGCGTTATGTACGCAAAAAAATGTATTAAAGTTTCGAAATTTTGAAGAAATATTTCCAAAGAACCCGAAAATTGAAAATGGTACATTTTCACAAATAAATCTATTAAAGTTTCAAAATTTTGAAGAAATATTTTCAAAGAATCTGAAAACTGAAAATGATACATTTTACATTATCTTTGCCGTCATGTGCACAAAATAAATCTATTAAAGTTTCGAAATTTTGAAGAAATATTATCAAAGAACCTGAAAACTGAAAAAGGTACTTTTTTTATGATCTTTGCCGTTATGTGCGCAAAATAAATCTATTAAAGTTTCGAAATTTTGAAGAAATATTTTCAAAGAACCCGAAAATTGAAAATGGTACATTTTACATTATCTTTGCCGTTATGTGCGCAAAATAAATATATTAAAGTTTCGAAATTTTGAAGAAATATTTTCAAAGAACCCGACAATTGAAAATGGGACTTTTTTATGATCTTTGACGTTATGTGCGCAAAATAAATCTATTAAATATTATCTTTGCCGTCATGTGCGCAAAATAAATCTATTAAAGTTTCGAAATTTTGAAGAAACATTTTCAAAGAAACTGAAAACTGAAAATAGTACTTTTTTTATGATCATTGCCGTTATCTGTGCAAAATAAATCTATTAAAGTTCCGAAATTTTGAAGAAATATTTTCAAAGAACCCGAAAATTGAAAATGGTACTTTTTTTATGATCTTTGCCGTTATGTGCGCAAAAAAAATCTATTAAAGTTTCGAAATTTTGAAGAAATATTTTCAAAGAACCCGAAAATTGAAAATGGTACATTTTATATTATCTTTGCCGTTATGTGCGCAAAATAAATCTATTAAAGTTTCGAAATTTTGAAGAAATATTTTCAAAGAACCTGAAAATTGAAAATGGTTCTTTTTTTATGATCTTTGCCGTTATGTGCTCAAAATTAAT
The DNA here is from genome assembly GCA_951812415.1 of Beris morrisii. NCBI lineage: Eukaryota > Metazoa > Arthropoda > Insecta > Diptera > Stratiomyidae > Beris > Beris morrisii. Next base: position 63,672 of record CATOSH010000024.1, on the reverse strand, counting down.
CTATTAAAGTTTCGAAATTTTGAAGAAATATTTTCAAAGAACCCGAAAATTGAAAATGGTACATTTTATATTATCTTTGCCGTAATGTGCGCAATATAAATAGATTAAAGTTCCGAAATTTTGAAGAAATATTTTCAAAGAATCTGAAAATGATACATTTTACATTATCTTTGTCGTCATGTGCGCAAAATAAATCTAATAAAGTTTTGAAGAAATATTTTCAAAGAACCTGAAAACTTAAAATAGTTCTTTTTTTATGATCTTTGCCGTTATCTGTGCAAACTAAATCTATTAAAGTTCCGACATTTTGAAGAAATATTTTCAAAGAACCCGAAAATTGAAAATGGTACATTTTATATTATCTTTGCCGTTATCTGTGCAAAATAAATCTATTATAGTTCCGATATTTTGAAGAAATATTTTCAAAGAACCCGAAAATTGAAAATGGTACATTTTACATTATCTTTGTCGTTATGTGCGCAAAATAAATCTATTAAAGTTTCAAAATTTTGAAGAAATATTTTCAAAGAATCTGAAAACTGAAAATGATACATTTTACATTATCTTTGCCGTCATGTGCACAAAATAAATCTATTAAAGTTTCGAAATTTTGAAGAAATATTATCAAAGAACCCGAAAATTGAAAATGGTACTTTTTTTATGATCTTTGCCGTTATGTGCTCAAAATTAATCTATTAAAGTTTCGAAATTTTGAAGAAATATTTTCAAAGAACCCGAAAATTGAAAATGGTACTTTTTTATGATCTTTGACGTTATGTGCGCAAAATAAATCTATTAAAGTTTTGAAATTTTGAAGAAATATTTTCAAAGAACTTGAAAATTGAAAATGATACATTTTACATTATCTTTGCCGTTATGCGCGCAAAATAAATATATTAAAGTTTCGAAATTTTAAAGAAATATTTTCAAAGAACCCGACAATTGAAAATGGGACTTTTTTATGATCTTTGACGTTATGTGCGCAAAATAAATCTATTAAAGTTTCAAAATTTTGAAGAAATATTTTCAAAGAACCCGACAATTGAAAATGGTACTTTTTTATGATCTTTGACGTTATGTGCGCAAAATAAATCTATTAAAGTTTTGAAATTTTGAAGAAATATTTTCAAAGAACTTGAAAATTGAAAATGATACATTTTACATTATCTTTGCCGTTATGCGCGCAAAATAAATATATTAAAGTTTCGAAATTTTAAAGAAATATTTTCAAAGAACCCGACAATTGAAAATGGGACTTTTTTATGATCTTTGACGTTATGTGCGCAAAATAAATCTATTAAAGTTTCGAGATTTTGAAGAAATATTTTCAAAGAACCCGAAAATTGAAAATGGATCTTTTTATATTATCTTTGCCGTCATGTGCGCAAAATAAATCTATTAAAGTTCCGAAATTTTGAAGAATTATTTTCAAAGAACCCGAAAATTGAAAATGGTATTTTTTATATTATCTTTGCCGTCATGTGCGCAAAATAAATCTATTAAAGTTTCGAAATTTTGAAGAAATATTTTCAAAGAACCCGAAAATTGAATATGGTACTTTTTATATTATCTTTGCCGTAATGTGCGCAAAATAAATCTATTAAAGTTTTTAAATTTTGAAGAAATATTTTCAAAGAACTTGAAAATTGAAAATGATACATTTTACGTTATCTTTGCCGTTATGTGCTCAAAATAAATCTATTAAAGTTTCGAAATTTTGAAGAAATATTTTCAAAGAACCCGACAATTGAAAATGGGACTTTTTTATGATCTTTGCCGTTATGAGCACAAAATAAGTCTATTAAAGTTTCGAAATTTTGAAGAAATATTTTCAAAGAACCCGAAAATTGAAAATGGTACTTTTTTTATTATCTTTGCCGTTATGTGCGCAAAATAAATCTATTAAAGTTTTGAAATTTTGAAGAAATATTTTCAAAGAACTTGAAAATTGAAAATGATACATTTTACGATATCTTTGCCGTTATGTGCACAAAATAAGTCTATTAAAGTTTCGAAATTTTGAAGAAATATTTTCAAAGCATCTGAAAACTGAAAATGATACTTTTTACATTATCTTTGCCGTCATGTGCGCAAAATAAATCTATTAAAGTTTCGAAATTTTGAAGAAATATTTTCAAAGAACCCGAAAATTGAATATGGTACTTTTTGTATTATCTTTGCCGTTATCTGCTCAAAATTAATCTATTAAAGTTCCGAAATTTTGAAGAATTATTTTCAAAGAACCCGAAAATTGAAAATGGTATTTTTTATATTATCTTTGCCGTCATGTGCGCAAAATAAATCTATTAAAGTTTCGAAATTTTGAAGAAATATTTTCAAAGAACCCGAAAATTGAAAATGGTATTTTTTATATTATCTTTGCCGTCATGTGCGCAAAATAAATCTATTAAAGTTTCGAAATTTTGAAGAAATATTTTCAAAGAACCCGAAAATTGAAAATGGTACTTTTTATATTATCTTTGCCGTCATGTGCGCAAAATAAATCTATTAAAGTTTCAAAATTTTGAAGAAATATTTTCAAAGCATCGGAAAACTGAAAATGATACTTTTTACATTATCTTTGCCGTCATGTGCGCAAAATAAATCTATTAAAGTTTCGAAATTTTGAAGAAATATTTTCAAAGAACCCGAAAATTGAAAATGGTACTTTTTTATGATCTTTGCCGTTATGTGCGCAAAATAAATCTATTAAAGTTTTGAAATTTTGAAGAAATATTATCAAAGAACCTGAAAATTGAAAATGGTACTGTTTTTATGATCTTTGCCGTCATGTGCTCAAAATTAATCTATTAAAGTTTCGAAAATTTGAAGAAATATTTTCAAAGAATCTGAAAACTGAAAATGATGCATTTTACATTATCTTTGTCGTCATGTGCGCAAAATAAATCTATTAAAGTTTCGAAATTTTGAAGAAATATTTTCAAAGAACCTGAAAACTGAAAATGGTACTTTTTTTATGATCTTTGCCGACATGTGCGCAAAATAAATCTATTAAAGTTTCAAAAATTTCAAGAAATATTTTCAAAGAATCTGAAAACTGAAAATGATACATATTACATTATCTTTGTCGTTATGTGCGCAAAATAAATCTATTAAAAATTCAAAATTTTGAAGAAATATTTTCAAAGAATCTGAAAACTGAAAATGATACATTTTACATTATCTTTGCCGTCATGTGCGCATAAAAAATGTATTAAAGTTTTGAAATTTTGAAGAAATATTTTCAAAGAACCCGAAAATTGAAAATGGTACTTTTTATATTATCTTTGCCGTGATGTGCGCAAAATAAATCAATTAAAGTTTCGAAATTTTGAAGAAATATTTTCAAAGAACCCGAAAATTGAAAATGGTACTTTTTATATTAACTTTGCCGTTATGTGCGCAAAATAAGTCTATTAAAGTTTCGAAATTTTGAAGAAATATTTTCAAAGAACCCGAAAATTGATAATGGTACTTTTTTTATTATCTTTGCCGTTATGTGCGCAAAATAAATCTATTAAAGTTTCGAAATTTTGAAGAAATATTTTCAAAGAACCTGAAAACTGAAAATGATACATTTTACATGATCTTTGCCGTTATGTGCTCAAAATAAATCTATTAAAGTTTTGAAATTTTGAAGAAATATTTTCAAAGAACTTGAAAATTGAAAATGATACATTTTACATTATCTTTGCCGTTATGCGCGCAAAATAAATATATTAAAGTTTCGAAATTTTGCAGAAATATTTTCAAAGAACCCGACAATTGAAAATGGTACTTTTTTATGATCTTTGACGTTATGTGCGCAAAATAAATCTATTAAAGTTTCGAAATTTTGAAGAAATATTTTTAAAGAACCCGAAAATTGAAAATGGATCTTTTTATATTATCTTTGCCGTCATGTGCGCAAAATAAATCTATTAAAGTTTCGAAATTTTGAAGAAATATTTTCAAAGAACCCGAAAATTGAAAATGGTACATTTTCACAAATAAATCTATTAAAGTTTCAAAATTTTGAAGAAATATTTTCAAAGCATCTGAAAACTGAAAATGATACTTTTTATATTATCTTTGCCGTTATGTGCGCAAAATAAGTCTATTAAAGTTTCAAAATTTTGAAGAAATATTTTCAAAGCATCTGAAAACTGAAAATGATACTTTTTACATTATCTTTGCCGTCATGTGCGCAAAATAAATCTATTAAAGTTTCAAAATTTTGAAGAAATATTTTCAAAGAACCCGAAAATTGAAAATGGTACTTTTTATATTATCTTTGCCGTGATGTGCGCAAAATAAATCAATTAAAGTTTCGAAATTTTGAAGAAATATTTTCAAAGAACCCGAAAATTGAAAATGGTACTTTTTATATAATCTTTGCCGTTATGTGCGCAAAATAAGTCTATTAAAGTTTCGAAATTTTGAAGAAATATTTTCAAAGAACCCGAAAATTGATAATGGTACTTTTTATATTATCTTTGCCGTCATGTGCGCAAAATAAATCTATTAAAGTTTCAAAATTTTGAAGAAATATTTTCAAAGCAACTGAAAACTGAAAATGATACTTTTTGCACTATCTTTGCCGTCATGTGCCCAAAATAAATCTATTAAAGTTTCGAAATTTTGAAGAAATATTTTCAAAGAACCCGAAAATTGAAATAAAGTTTCGAAATTTTGAAGAAATATTTTCAAAGAACCCGAAAATTGAAAATGGTACTTTTTATATTATCTTTGCCGTTATGTGCACAAAATAAGTCTATTAAAGTTTCGAAATTTTGAAGAAATATTTTCAAAGAACCCGAAAATTGAAAATGGTACTTTTTATATTATCTTTGCCGTCATGTGCGCAAAATAAATCTATTAAAGTTTCAAAATTTTGAAGAAATATTTTCAAAGCATCTGAAAACTGAAAATGATACTTTTTACATTATCTTTGCCGTCATGTGCGCAAAATAAATCTATTAAAGTTTTGAAATTTTGAAGAAATATTTTCAAAGAACTTGAAAATTGAAAATGATACATTTTACATTATCTTTGCCGTTATGCGCGCAAAATAAATATATTAAAGTTTCGAAATTTTAAAGAAATATTTTCAAAGAACCCGACAATTGAAAATGGTACTTTTTTATGATCTTTGACGTTATGTGCGCAAAATAAATCTATTAAAGTTTCGAAATTTTGAAGAAATATTTTCAAAGAACCTGAAAACTGAAAATGGTACCTTTTTTATGATCTTTGCCGTGATGTGCGCAAAATAAATCTATTAAAGTTTCGAAATTTTGAAGAAATATTTTCAAAGAACCCGAAAATTGAAAATGGTAATTTTTATATTATCTTTGCCGTAATGTGCGCAAAATAAATCTATTAAAGTTTTGAAATTTTGAAGAAATATTTTCAAAGAACTTGAAAATTGAAAATGATACATTTTACGTTATCTTTGCCGTTATGTGCTCAAAATAAATCTATTAAAGTTTCGAAATTTTGAAGAAATATTTTCAAAGAACCCGAAAATTGAAAATGGTACTTTTTATATTATCTTTCCCGTCATATGCGCAAAATAAATCTATTAAAGATTCGAAATTTTGAAGAAATACTTTCAAAGAACCCGAAAATTGAAAATGGTACTTTTTATATTATCTTTCCCGTCATATGCGCAAAATAAATCTATTAAAGATTCGAAATTTTGAAGAAATATTTTCAAAGAACCCGAAAATTGAATATGGTACTTTTTGTATTATCTTTGGCGTTATCTGCTCAAAATTAATCTATTAAAGTTCCGAAATTTATCTTCGCCGTTATCTGTGCAAAATAAATCTATTAAAGTTTCGAAATTGTGAAGAAATATTTTCAAAGAACCCGAAAATTGAAAATGGTATTTTTACATTGTCTTTGCCGTTATGTGCGTAAAATAAATATATTAATGTTTCGAAATTTTGAAGAAATATTTTCAAAGAATCTGAAAACTGAAAATGATACATTTTACATTCTTTCCCGTTATGTGCGCAAAATAAATCTATTAAAGTTTCAAAATTTTGAAGAAATATTTTCAAAGAACCCGAAAATTGAAAATGGTACTTTTTATATTATCTTTGCCGTCATGTGCGCAAAATAAATCTATTAAAGTTTCGAAATTTTGAAGAAATATTTTCAAAGAACCCGAAAATTGAAAATGGTACTTTTTATATTATCTTTGCCGTCATGTGCGCAAAATAAATCTATTAAAGTTTCAAAATTTTGAAGAAATATTTTCAAAGAACCCGAAAATTGAAATAAAGTTTCGAAATTTTGAAGAAATATTTTCAAAGAACCCGAAAATTGAAAATGGTACTTTTTATATTATCTTTGCCGTTATGTGCACAAAATAAGTCTATTAAAGTTTCGAAATTTTGAAGAAATATTTTCAAAGAACCCGAAAATTGAAAATGGTACTTTTTATATTATCTTTGCCGTCATGTGCGCAAAATAAATCTATTAAAGTTTCAAAATTTTGAAGAAATATTTTCAAAGCATCTGAAAACTGAAAATGATACTTTTTACATTATCTTTGCCGTCATGTGCGCAAAATAAATCTATTAAAGTTTTGAAATTTTGAAGAAATATTTTCAAAGAACTTGAAAATTGAAAATGATACATTTTACATTATCTTTGCCGTTATGCGCGCAAAATAAATATATTAAAGTTTCGAAATTTTAAAGAAATATTTTCAAAGAACCCGACAATTGAAAATGGTACTTTTTTATGATCTTTGACGTTATGTGCGCAAAATAAATCTATTAAGCAAAATAAATCTATTAAGTTTCGAAATTTTGAAGAAATATTTTCAAAGAACCCGAAAATTGAAAATGGTACTTTTTATATTATCTTTGCCGTTATGTGCGCAAAATAAGTCTATTAAAGTTTCGAAATTTTGAAGAAATATTTTCAAAGAACCCGAAAATTGAAAATGGATCTTTTTATATTATCTTTGCCGTCATGTGCGCAAAATAAATCTATTAAAGTTTCGAAATTTTGAAGAAATATTTTCAAAGAACCCGAAAATTGAAAATGGTACTTTTTATATTATCTTTGCCGTCATGTGCGCAAAATAAATCTATTAAAGTTTCAAAATTTTGAAGAAATATTTTCAAAGAATCTGAAAACTGAAAATGATACATTTTACATTCTTTCCCGTTATGTGCGCAAAATAAATCTATTAAAGTTTCAAAATTTTGAAGAAATATTTTCAAAGAATCTGCAAACTGAAAATGATACATTTTACATTATCTTTGCCGTCATGTGCGCAAAATAAATCTATTAAAGTTTCGAAATTTTGAAGAAATATTTTCAAAGAACCTGAAAACTGAAAATGGTACTTTTTTTATGATCTTTGCCGTTATGTGCGCAAAATAAATCTATTAAAGTTTCGAAATTTTGAAGAAATATTTTCAAAGAACCCGAAAATTGAATATGGTACTTTTTGTATTATCTTTGCCGTTATCTGCTCAAAATTAATCTATTAAAGTTCCGAAATTTTGAAGAAATATTTTCAAAGAAGCCGAATATTGAAAATGGTACTTTTTTTATGATCTTTGCCGTTATGTGCTCAAAATTAATCTATTAAAGTTTCGAAATTTTGAAGAAATATTTTCAAAGAACCCGAAAATTGAAAATGGTACTTTTTTATGATCTTTGACGTTATGTGCGCAAAATAAATCTATTAAAGTTTTGAAATTTTGAAGAAATATTTTCAAAGAACTTGAAAATTGAAAATGATACATTTTACATTATCTTTGCCGTTATGCGCGCAAAATAAATATATTAAAGTTTCGAAATTTTAAAGAAATATTTTCAAAGAACCCGACAATTGAAAATGGGACTTTTTTATGATCTTTGACGTTATGTGCGCAAAATAAATCTATTAAAGATTCAAAATTTTGAAGAAATATTTTCAAAGAACCCGAAAATTGAAAATGGATCTTTTTATATTATCTTTGCCGTCATGTGCGTAAAATAAATCTATTAAAGTTTCGAAATTTTGAAGAAATATTTTCAAAGAACCCGAAAATTGAAAATGGTACTTTTTTTATGATCTTTGCCGTTATGTGCGCAAAATAAATCTATTAAAGTTTCGAAATTTATTAAAGTTTCGCAATTTTGAAGAAATATTTTCAACGAACCCGAAAATTGAAAATGGTACTTTTTATATTATCTTTGCCGTAATGTGCGCAAAATAAATCTATTAAAGTTTTGAAATTTTGAAGAAATATTTTCAAAGAACTTGAAAATTGAAAATGATACATTTTACGTTATCTTTGCCGTTATGTGCTCAAAATAAATCTATTAAAGTTTCGAAATTTTGAAGAAATATTTTCAAAGAACCCGAAAATTGAAAATGGTACTTTTTATATTATCTTTGCCGTTATGAGCACAAAATAAGTCTATTAAAGTTTCGAAATTTTGAAGAAATATTTTCAAAGAACCCGAAAATTGAAAATGGTACTTTTTTTATTATCTTTGCCGTAATGTGCGCAAAATAAATCTATTAAAGTTTTGAAATTTTGAAGAAATATTTTCAAAGAACTTGAAAATTGAAAATGATACATTTTACGTTATCTTTGCCGTTATGTGCTCAAAATAAATCTATTAAAGTTTCGAAATTTTGAAGAAATATTTTTAAAGAACCCGAAAATTGAAAATGGTACTTTTTATATTATCTTTGCCGTTATGAGCACATAATAAGTCTATTAAAGTTTCGAAATTTTGAAGAAATATTTTCAAAGAACCCGAAAATTGAAAATGGTACTTTTTTTATTATCTTTGCCGTTATGTGCGCAAAATAAATCTATTAAAGTTTTGAAATTTTGAAGAAATATTTTCAAAGAACTTGAAAATTGAAAATGATACATTTTACGATATCTTTGCCGTTATGTGCGCAAAATAAATCTATTAAAGTTTCGAAATTTTGAAGAAATATTTTCAAAGAACCCGACAATTGAAAATGGGACTTTTTTATGATCTTTGCCGTTATGAGCACAAAATAAGTCTATTAAAGTTTCGAAATTTTGAAGAAATATTTTCAAAGAACCCGAAAATTGAAAATGGTAATTTTTATATTATCTTTGCCGTAATGTGCGCAAAATAAATCTATTAAAGTTTTGAAATTTTGAAGAAATATTTTCAAAGAACTTGAAAATTGAAAATGATACATTTTACGTTATCTTTGCCGTTATGTGCTCAAAATAAATCTATTAAAGTTTCGAAATTTTGAAGAAATATTTTCAAAGAACCCGAAAATTGAAAATGGTACTTTTTATATTATCTTTCCCGTCATATGCGCAAAATAAATCTATTAAAGATTCGAAATTTTGAAGAAATACTTTCAAAGAACCCGAAAATTGAAAATGGTACTTTTTATATTATCTTTCCCGTCATATGCGCAAAATAAATCTATTAAAGATTCGAAATTTTGAAGAAATATTTTCAAAGAACCCGAAAATTGAATATGGTACTTTTTGTATTATCTTTGGCGTTATCTGCTCAAAATTAATCTATTAAAGTTCCGAAATTTATCTTCGCCGTTATCTGTGCAAAATAAATCTATTAAAGTTTCGAAATTGTGAAGAAATATTTTCAAAGAACCCGAAAATTGAAAATGGTATTTTTACATTGTCTTTGCCGTTATGTGCGTAAAATAAATATATTAATGTTTCGAAATTTTGAAGAAATATTTTCAAAGAATCTGAAAACTGAAAATGATACATTTTACATTCTTTCCCGTTATGTGCGCAAAATAAATCTATTAAAGTTTCAAAATTTTGAAGAAATATTTTCAAAGAACCCGAAAATTGAAAATGGTACTTTTTATATTATCTTTGCCGTCATGTGCGCAAAATAAATCTATTAAAGTTTCGAAATTTTGAAGAAATATTTTCAAAGAACCCGAAAATTGAAAATGGTACTTTTTATATTATCTTTGCCGTCATGTGCGCAAAATAAATCTATTAAAGTTTCAAAATTTTGAAGAAATATTTTCAAAGAACCCGAAAATTGAAATAAAGTTTCGAAATTTTGAAGAAATATTTTCAAAGAACCCGAAAATTGAAAATGGTACTTTTTATATTATCTTTGCCGTTATGTGCACAAAATAAGTCTATTAAAGTTTCGAAATTTTGAAGAAATATTTTCAAAGAACCCGAAAATTGAAAATGGTACTTTTTATATTATCTTTGCCGTCATGTGCGCAAAATAAATCTATTAAAGTTTCAAAATTTTGAAGAAATATTTTCAAAGCATCTGAAAACTGAAAATGATACTTTTTACATTATCTTTGCCGTCATGTGCGCAAAATAAATCTATTAAAGTTTTGAAATTTTGAAGAAATATTTTCAAAGAACTTGAAAATTGAAAATGATACATTTTACATTATCTTTGCCGTTATGCGCGCAAAATAAATATATTAAAGTTTCGAAATTTTAAAGAAATATTTTCAAAGAACCCGACAATTGAAAATGGTACTTTTTTATGATCTTTGACGTTATGTGCGCAAAATAAATCTATTAAGCAAAATAAATCTATTAAGTTTCGAAATTTTGAAGAAATATTTTCAAAGAACCCGAAAATTGAAAATGGTACTTTTTATATTATCTTTGCCGTTATGTGCGCAAAATAAGTCTATTAAAGTTTCGAAATTTTGAAGAAATATTTTCAAAGAACCCGAAAATTGAAAATGGATCTTTTTATATTATCTTTGCCGTCATGTGCGCAAAATAAATCTATTAAAGTTTCGAAATTTTGAAGAAATATTTTCAAAGAACCCGAAAATTGAAAATGGTACTTTTTATATTATCTTTGCCGTCATGTGCGCAAAATAAATCTATTAAAGTTTCAAAATTTTGAAGAAATATTTTCAAAGAATCTGAAAACTGAAAATGATACATTTTACATTCTTTCCCGTTATGTGCGCAAAATAAATCTATTAAAGTTTCAAAATTTTGAAGAAATATTTTCAAAGAATCTGCAAACTGAAAATGATACATTTTACATTATCTTTGCCGTCATGTGCGCAAAATAAATCTATTAAAGTTTCGAAATTTTGAAGAAATATTTTCAAAGAACCTGAAAACTGAAAATGGTACTTTTTTTATGATCTTTGCCGTTATGTGCGCAAAATAAATCTATTAAAGTTTCGAAATTTTGAAGAAATATTTTCAAAGAACCCGAAAATTGAATATGGTACTTTTTGTATTATCTTTGCCGTTATCTGCTCAAAATTAATCTATTAAAGTTCCGAAATTTTGAAGAAATATTTTCAAAGAAGCCGAATATTGAAAATGGTACTTTTTTTATGATCTTTGCCGTTATGTGCTCAAAATTAATCTATTAAAGTTTCGAAATTTTGAAGAAATATTTTCAAAGAACCCGAAAATTGAAAATGGTACTTTTTTATGATCTTTGACGTTATGTGCGCAAAATAAATCTATTAAAGTTTTGAAATTTTGAAGAAATATTTTCAAAGAACTTGAAAATTGAAAATGATACATTTTACATTATCTTTGCCGTTATGCGCGCAAAATAAATATATTAAAGTTTCGAAATTTTAAAGAAATATTTTCAAAGAACCCGACAATTGAAAATGGGACTTTTTTATGATCTTTGACGTTATGTGCGCAAAATAAATCTATTAAAGATTCAAAATTTTGAAGAAATATTTTCAAAGAACCCGAAAATTGAAAATGGATCTTTTTATATTATCTTTGCCGTCATGTGCGTAAAATAAATCTATTAAAGTTTCGAAATTTTGAAGAAATATTTTCAAAGAACCCGAAAATTGAAAATGGTACTTTTTTTATGATCTTTGCCGTTATGTGCGCAAAATAAATCTATTAAAGTTTCGAAATTTATTAAAGTTTCGCAATTTTGAAGAAATATTTTCAACGAACCCGAAAATTGAAAATGGTACTTTTTATATTATCTTTGCCGTAATGTGCGCAAAATAAATCTATTAAAGTTTTGAAATTTTGAAGAAATATTTTCAAAGAACTTGAAAATTGAAAATGATACATTTTACGTTATCTTTGCCGTTATGTGCTCAAAATAAATCTATTAAAGTTTCGAAATTTTGAAGAAATATTTTCAAAGAACCCGAAAATTGAAAATGGTACTTTTTATATTATCTTTGCCGTTATGAGCACAAAATAAGTCTATTAAAGTTTCGAAATTTTGAAGAAATATTTTCAAAGAACCCGAAAATTGAAAATGGTACTTTTTTTATTATCTTTGCCGTAATGTGCGCAAAATAAATCTATTAAAGTTTTGAAATTTTGAAGAAATATTTTCAAAGAACTTGAAAATTGAAAATGATACATTTTACGTTATCTTTGCCGTTATGTGCTCAAAATAAATCTATTAAAGTTTCGAAATTTTGAAGAAATATTTTTAAAGAACCCGAAAATTGAAAATGGTACTTTTTATATTATCTTTGCCGTTATGAGCACATAATAAGTCTATTAAAGTTTCGAAATTTTGAAGAAATATTTTCAAAGAACCCGAAAATTGAAAATGGTACTTTTTTTATTATCTTTGCCGTTATGTGCGCAAAATAAATCTATTAAAGTTTTGAAATTTTGAAGAAATATTTTCAAAGAACTTGAAAATTGAAAATGATACATTTTACGATATCTTTGCCGTTATGTGCGCAAAATAAATCTATTAAAGTTTCGAAATTTTGAAGAAATATTTTCAAAGAACCCGACAATTGAAAATGGGACTTTTTTATGATCTTTGCCGTTATGAGCACAAAATAAGTCTATTAAAGTTTCGAAATTTTGAAGAAATATTTTCAAAGAACCCGAAAATTGAAAATGGTACTTTTTTTATTATCTTTGCCGTTATGTGCGCAAAATAAATCTATTAAAGTTTTGAAATTTTGAAGAAATATTTTCAAAGAACTTGAAAATTGAAAATGATACATTTTACGATATCTTTGCCGTTATGTGCACAAAATAAGTCTATTAAAGTTTCGAAATTTTGAAGAAATATTTTCAAAGCATCTGAAAACTGAAAATGATACTTTTTACATTATCTTTGCCGTCATGTGCGCAAAATAAATCTATTAAAGTTTCGAAATTTTGAAGAAATATTTTCAAAGAACCCGAAAATTGAATATGGTACTTTTTGTATTATCTTTGCCGTTATCTGCTCAAAATTAATCTATTAAAGTTCCGAAATTTTGAAGAATTATTTTCAAAGAACCCGAAAATTGAAAATGGTATTTTTTATATTATCTTTGCCGTCATGTGCGCAAAATAAATCTATTAAAGTTTCGAAATTTTGAAGAAATATTTTCAAAGAACCCGAAAATTGAAAATGGTATTTTTTATATTATCTTTGCCGTCATGTGCGCAAAATAAATCTATTAAAGTTTCGAAATTTTGAAGAAATATTTTCAAAGAACCCGAAAATTGAAAATGGTACTTTTTATATTATCTTTGCCGTCATGTGCGCAAAATAAATCTATTAAAGTTTCAAAATTTTGAAGAAATATTTTCAAAGCATCTGAAAACTGAAAATGATACTTTTTACATTATCTTTGCCGTCATGTGCGCAAAATAAATCTATTAAAGTTTCGAAATTTTGAAGAAATATTTTCAAAGAACCCGAAAATTGAAAATGGTACTTTTTTATGATCTTTGCCGTTATGTGCGCAAAATAAATATATTAAAGTTTCGAAATTTTGAAGAAATATTATCAAAGAACCTGAAAATTGAAAATGGTACTTTTTTTATGATCTTTGCCGTTATGTGCTCAAAATTAATCTATTAAAGTTTCGAAAATTTGAAGAAATATTTTCAAAGAATCTGAAAACTGAAAATGATGCATTTTACATTATCTTTGTCGTCATGTGCGCAAAATAAATCTATTAAAGTTTCGAAATTTTGAAGAAATATTTTCAAAGAACCTGAAAACTGAAAATGGTACTTTTTTTATGATCTTTGCCGACATGTGCGCAAAATAAATCTATTAAAGTTTCAAAAATTTCAAGAAATATTTTCAAAGAATCTGAAAACTGAAAATGATACATATTACATTATCTTTGTCGTTATGTGCGCAAAATAAATCTATTAAAAATTCAAAATTTTGAAGAAATATTTTCAAAGAATCTGAAAACTGAAAATGATACATTTTACATTATCTTTGCCGTCATGTGCGCATAAAAAATGTATTAAAGTTTTGAAATTTTGAAGAAATATTTTCAAAGAACCCGAAAATTGAAAATGGTACTTTTTATATTATCTTTGCCGTGATGTGCGCAAAATAAATCAATTAAAGTTTCGAAATTTTGAAGAAATATTTTCAAAGAACCCGAAAATTGAAAATGGTACTTTTTATATTAACTTTGCCGTTATGTGCGCAAAATAAGTCTATTAAAGTTTCGAAATTTTGAAGAAATATTTTCAAAGAACCTGAAAACTGAAAATGATACATTTTACATGATCTTTGTCGTTATGTGCGCAAAATAAATCTATTAAAAATTCAAAATTTTGAAGAAATATTTTCAAAGAATCTGAAAACTGAAAATGATACATTTTACATTATCTTTGCCGTCATGTGCGCATAAAAAATGTATTAAAGTTTTGAAATTTTGAAGAAATATTTTCAAAGAACCCGAAAATTGAAAATGGTACTTTTTTTATTATCTTTGCCGTTATGTGCGCAAAATAAATCTATTAAAGTTTTGAAATTTTGAAGAAATATTTTCAAAGAACTTGAAAATTGAAAATGATACATTTTACGATATCTTTGCCGTTATGTGCACAAAATAAGTCTATTAAAGTTTCGAAATTTTGAAGAAATATTTTCAAAGCATCTGAAAACTGAAAATGATACTTTTTACATTATCTTTGCCGTCATGTGCGCAAAATAAATCTATTAAAGTTTCGAAATTTTGAAGAAATATTTTCAAAGAACCCGAAAATTGAATATGGTACTTTTTGTATTATCTTTGCCGTTATCTGCTCAAAATTAATCTATTAAAGTTCCGAAATTTTGAAGAATTATTTTCAAAGAACCCGAAAATTGAAAATGGTATTTTTTATATTATCTTTGCCGTCATGTGCGCAAAATAAATCTATTAAAGTTTCGAAATTTTGAAGAAATATTTTCAAAGAACCCGAAAATTGAAAATGGTATTTTTTATATTATCTTTGCCGTCATGTGCGCAAAATAAATCTATTAAAGTTTCGAAATTTTGAAGAAATATTTTCAAAGAACCCGAAAATTGAAAATGGTACTTTTTATATTATCTTTGCCGTCATGTGCGCAAAATAAATCTATTAAAGTTTCAAAATTTTGAAGAAATATTTTCAAAGCATCTGAAAACTGAAAATGATACTTTTTACATTATCTTTGCCGTCATGTGCGCAAAATAAATCTATTAAAGTTTCGAAATTTTGAAGAAATATTTTCAAAGAACCCGAAAATTGAAAATGGTACTTTTTTATGATCTTTGCCGTTATGTGCGCAAAATAAATATATTAAAGTTTCGAAATTTTGAAGAAATATTATCAAAGAACCTGAAAATTGAAAATGGTACTTTTTTTATGATCTTTGCCGTTATGTGCTCAAAATTAATCTATTAAAGTTTCGAAAATTTGAAGAAATATTTTCAAAGAATCTGAAAACTGAAAATGATGCATTTTACATTATCTTTGTCGTCATGTGCGCAAAATAAATCTATTAAAGTTTCGAAATTTTGAAGAAATATTTTCAAAGAACCTGAAAACTGAAAATGGTACTTTTTTTATGATCTTTGCCGACATGTGCGCAAAATAAATCTATTAAAGTTTCAAAAATTTCAAGAAATATTTTCAAAGAATCTGAAAACTGAAAATGATACATATTACATTATCTTTGTCGTTATGTGCGCAAAATAAATCTATTAAAAATTCAAAATTTTGAAGAAATATTTTCAAAGAATCTGAAAACTGAAAATGATACATTTTACATTATCTTTGCCGTCATGTGCGCATAAAAAATGTATTAAAGTTTTGAAATTTTGAAGAAATATTTTCAAAGAACCCGAAAATTGAAAATGGTACTTTTTATATTATCTTTGCCGTGATGTGCGCAAAATAAATCAATTAAAGTTTCGAAATTTTGAAGAAATATTTTCAAAGAACCCGAAAATTGAAAATGGTACTTTTTATATTAACTTTGCCGTTATGTGCGCAAAATAAGTCTATTAAAGTTTCGAAATTTTGAAGAAATATTTTCAAAGAACCCGAAAATTGATAATGGTACTTTTTTTATTATCTTTGCCGTTATGTGCGCAAAATAAATCTATTAAAGTTTCGAAATTTTGAAGAAATATTTTCAAAGAACCTGAAAACTGAAAATGATACATTTTACATGATCTTTGCCGTTATGTGCGCAAAATAAATCTATTAAAGTTTTGAAATTTTGAAGAAATATTTTCAAAGAACTTGAAAATTGAAAATGATACATTTTACATTATCTTTGCCGTTATGCGCGCAAAATAAATATATTAAAGTTTCGAAATTTTGAAGAAATATTTTCAAAGAACCCGACAATTGAAAATGGTACTTTTTTATGATCTTTGACGTTATGTGCGCAAAATAAATCTATTAAAGTTTCGAAATTTTGAAGAAATATTTTTAAAGAACCCGAAAATTGAAAATGGATCTTTTTATATTATCTTTGCCGTCATGTGCGCAAAATAAATCTATTAAAGTTTCGAAATTTTGAAGAAATATTTTCAAAGAACCCGAAAATTGAAAATGGTACATTTTCACAAATAAATCTATTAAAGTTTCAAAATTTTGAAGAAATATTTTCAAAGCATCTGAAAACTGAAAATGATACTTTTTATATTATCTTTGCCGTTATGTGCGCAAAATAAGTCTATTAAAGTTTCGAAATTTTGAAGAAATATTTTCAAAGAACCCGAAAATTGAAAATGGATCTTTTTATATTATCTTTGCCGTCATGTGCGCAAAATAAATTTATTAAAGTTTCGAAATTTTGAAGAAATATTTTCAAAGAACCCGAAAATTGAAAATGGTACATTTTATGTTATCTTTGCCGTAATGTGCGCAATATAAATAGATTAAAGTTCCGAAATTTTGAAGAAATATTTTCAAAGAATCTGAAAACTGAAAATGATACATTTTACATTATCTTTGCCGTCATGTGCGCATAAAAAATGTATTAAAGTTTCGAAATTTTGAAGAAATATTTTCAAAGAACCCGAAAATTGAAAATGGTACATTTTCACAAATAAATCTATTAAAGTTTCAAAATTTTGAAGAAATATTTTCAAAGAACCCGAAAATTGAAAATGGTACTTTTTATATTAACTTTGCCGTTATGTGCGCAAAATAAGTCTATTAAAGTTTCGAAATTTTGAAGAAATATTTTCAAAGAACCCGAAAATTGATAATGGTACTTTTTTTATTATCTTTGCCGTTATGTGCGCAAAATAAATCTATTAAAGTTTCGAAATTTTGAAGAAATATTTTCAAAGAACCTGAAAACTGAAAATGATACATTTTACATGATCTTTGCCGTTATGTGCGCAAAATAAATCTATTAAAGTTTTGAAATTTTGAAGAAATATTTTCAAAGAACTTGAAAATTGAAAATGATACATTTTACATTATCTTTGCCGTTATGCGCGCAAAATAAATATATTAAAGTTTCGAAATTTTGAAGAAATATTTTCAAAGAACCCGACAATTGAAAATGGTACTTTTTATATTATCTTTGCCGTTATGAGCACAAAATAAGTCTATTAAAGTTTCGAAATTTTGAAGAAATATTTTCAAAGAACCCGAAAATTGAAAATGGTACTTTTTATATTATCTTTGCCGTTATGTGCGCAAAATAAGTCTATTAAAGTTTCGAAATTTTGAAGAAATATTTTCAAAGAACCCGAAAATTGATAATGGTACTTTTTATATTATCTTTGCCGTCATGTGCGCAAAATAAATCTATTAAAGTTTCGAAATTTTGAAGAAATATTTTCAAAGAACCCGAAAATTGATAATGGTACTTTTTATATTATCTTTGCCGTCATGTGCGCAAAATAAATCTATTAAAGTTTCGAAATTTTGAAGAAATATTTTCAAAGAACCTGAAAACTGAAAATAGTACTTTTTACATTATCTTTGCCGTCATGTGCGCAAAATAAATCTATTAAAGTTTCGAAATTTTGAAGAAATATTTTCAAAGAATCTGAAAACTGAAAATGATACATTTTACATTATCTTTGCCGCTATGTGCGCAAAAAAATCTAAAAAAAATAAATATAAAAAATAAATCTATTAAAGTTTCGAAATTTTGAAGAAATATTTTCAAAGAACCCGAAAATTGAAAATGGATCTTTTTATATTATCTTTGCCGTCATGTGCGCAAAATAAATCTATTAAAGTTTCGAAATTTTGAAGAAATAATTTCAAAGAACTCGAAAATTGAAAATTGTACTTTTTATATTATCTTTGCCGTTATGTGCGCAAAATAAGTCTATTAAAGTTTCGAAATTTTGAAGAAATATTTTCAAAGAACCCGAAAATTGATAATGGTACTTTTTATATTATCTTTGCCGTCATGTGCGCAAAATAAATCTATTAAAGTTTCAAAATTTTGAAGAAATATTTTCAAAGCATCTGAAAACTGAAAATGATACTTTTTACATTATCTTTGCCGTCATGTGCGCAAAATAAATCTATTAAAGTTTTGAAATTTTGAAGAAATATTTTCAAAGAACTTGAAAATTGAAAATGATACATTTTACATTATCTTTGCCGTTATGCGCGCAAAATAAATATATTAAAGTTTCGAAATTTTAAAGAAATATTTTCAAAGAACCCGACAATTGAAAATGGTACTTTTTTATGATCTTTGACGTTATGTGCGCAAAATAAATCTATTAAAGTTTCGAAATTTTGAAGAAATATTTTCAAAGAACCTGAAAACTGAAAATGGTACCTTTTTTATGATCTTTGCCGTGATGTGCGCAAAATAAATCTATTAAAGTTTCGAAATTTTGAAGAAATATTTTCAAAGAACCCGAAAATTGAAAATGGTACTTTTTTTATTATCTTTGCCGTTATGTGCGCAAAATAAATCTATTAAAGTTTTGAAATTTTGAAGAAATATTTTCAAAGAATCTGAAAACTGAAAATGGATCTTTTTATATTATCTTTGCCGTCATGTGCGCAAAATAAATCTATTAAAGTTTCGCAATTTTGAAGAAATATTTTCAACGAACCCGAAAATTGAAAATGGTAATTTTTATATTATCTTTGCCGTAATGTGCGCAAAATAAATCTATTAAAGTTTTGAAATTTTGAAGAAATATTTTCAAAGAACTTGAAAATTGAAAATGATACATTTTACGTTATCTTTGCCGTTATGTGCTCAAAATAAATCTATTAAAGTTTCGAAATTTTGAAGAAATATTTTCAAAGAACCCGAAAATTGAAAATGGTACTTTTTATATTATCTTTCCCGTCATATGCGCAAAATAAATCTATTAAAGATTCGAAATTTTGAAGAAATACTTTCAAAGAACCCGAAAATTGAAAATGGTACTTTTTATATTATCTTTCCCGTCATATGCGCAAAATAAATCTATTAAAGATTCGAAATTTTGAAGAAATATTTTCAAAGAACCCGAAAATTGAATATGGTACTTTTTGTATTATCTTTGCCGTTATCTGCTCAAAATTAATCTATTAAAGTTCCGAAATTTATCTTCGCCGTTATCTGTGCAAAATAAATCTATTAAAGTTTCGAAATTGTGAAGAAATATTTTCAAAGAACCCGAAAATTGAAAATGGTATTTTTACATTATCTTTGCCGTTATGTGCGTAAAATAAATATATTAATGTTTCGAAATTTTGAAGAAATATTTTCAAAGAATCTGAAAACTGAAAATGATACATTTTACATTCTTTCCCGTTATGTGCGCAAAATAAATCTATTAAAGTTTCAAAATTTTGAAGAAATATTTTCAAAGAACGCGAAAATTGAAAATGGTACTTTTTATATTATCTTTGCCGTCATGTGCGCAAAATAAATCTATTAAAGTTTCGAAATTTTGAAGAAATATTTTCAAAGAACCCGAAAATTGAAAATGGTACTTTTTATATTATCTTTGCCGTCATGTGCGCAAAATAAATCTATTAAAGTTTCAAAATTTTGAAGAAATATTTTCAAAGAACCCGAAAATTGAAATAAAGTTTCGAAATTTTGAAGAAATATTTTCAAAGAACCCGAAAATTGAAAATGGTACTTTTTATATTATCTTTGCCGTTATGTGCACAAAATAAGTCTATTAAAGTTTCGAAATTTTGAAGAAATATTTTCAAAGAACCCGAAAATTGAAAATGGTACTTTTTATATTATCTTTGCCGTCATGTGCGCAAAATAAATCTATTAAAGTTTCAAAATTTTGAAGAAATATTTTCAAAGCATCTGAAAACTGAAAATGATACTTTTTACATTATCTTTGCCGTCATGTGCGCAAAATAAATCTATTAAAGTTTTGAAATTTTGAAGAAATATTTTCAAAGAACTTGAAAATTGAAAATGATACATTTTACATTATCTTTGCCGTTATGCGCGCAAAATAAATATATTAAAGTTTCGAAATTTTAAAGAAATATTTTCAAAGAACCCGACAATTGAAAATGGTACTTTTTTATGATCTTTGACGTTATGTGCGCAAAATAAATCTATTAAAGTTTCGAAATTTTGAAGAAATATTTTCAAAGAACCCGAAAATTGAAAATGGTACTTTTTATATTATCTTTGCCGTTATGTGCGCAAAATAAGTCTATTAAAGTTTCGAAATTTTGAAGAAATATTTTCAAAGAACCCGAAAATTGAAAATGGATCTTTTTATATTATATTTGCCGTCATGTGCGCAAAATAAATCTATTAAAGTTTCGAAATTTTGAAGAAATATTTTCAAAGAACCCGAAAATTGAAAATGGTACTTTTTATATTATCTTTGCCGTCATGTGCGCAAAATAAATCTATTAAAGTTTCAAAATTTTGAAGAAATATTTTCAAAGAATCTGAAAACTGAAAATGATACATTTTACATTCTTTCCCGTTATGTGCGCAAAATAAATCTATTAAAGTTTCAAAATTTTGAAGAAATATTTTCAAAGAATCTGCAAACTGAAAATGATACATTTTACATTATCTTTGATGTCATGTGCGCAAAATAAATCTATTAAAGTTTCGAAATTTTGAAGAAATATTTTCAAAGAACCTGAAAACTGAAAATGGTACTTTTTTTATGATCTTTGCCGTTATGTGCGCAAAATAAATCTATTAAAGTTTCGAAATTTTGAAGAAATATTTTCAAAGAACCCGAAAATTGAATATGGTACTTTTTGTATTATCTTTGCCGTTATCTGCTCAAAATTAATCTATTAAAGTTCCGAAATTTTGAAGAAATATTTTCAAAGAACCCGAAAATTGAAAATGGTACTTTTTATATTATCTTTGCCGTCATGTGCGCAAAATAAATCTATTAAAGTTTCAAAATTTTGAAGAAATATTTTCAAAGAATCTGAAAACTGAAAATGATACATTTTACATTCTTTCCCGTTATGTGCGCAAAATAAATCTATTAAAGTTTCAAAATTTTGAAGAAATATTTTCAAAGAATCTGCAAACTGAAAATGATACATTTTACATTATCTTTGCCGTCATGTGCGCAAAATAAATCTATTAAAGTTTCGAAATTTTGAAGAAATATTTTCAAAGAACCTGAAAACTGAAAATGGTACTTTTTTTATGATCTTTGCCGTTATGTGCGCAAAATAAATCTATTAAAGTTTCGAAATTTTGAAGAAATATTTTCAAAGAACCCGAAAATTGAAAATGGTACTTTTTATATTATCTTTGCCGTGATGTGCGCAAAATAAATCTATTAAAGTTTCGAAATTTTGAAAAAAATATTTTCAAAGAACCCGAAAATTGAAAATGGTACTTTTTATATTATCTTTGCCGTTATGTGCGCAAAATAAATCTATTAAAGTTTCGAAATTTTGAAGAAATATTTTCAAAGAACCCGACAATTGAAAATGGGACTTTTTTATGATCTTTGCCGTTATGAGCACAAAATAAGTCTATTAAAGTTTCGAAATTTTGAAGAAATATTTTCAAAGAACCCGAAAATTGAAAATGGTACTTTTTTTATTATCTTTGCCGTTATGTGCGCAAAATAAATCTATTAAAGTTTTGAAATTTTGAAGAAATATTTTCAAAGAACTTGAAAATTGAAAATGATACATTTTACGATATCTTTGCCGTTATGTGCACAAAATAAGTCTATTAAAGTTTCGAAATTTTGAAGAAATATTTTCAAAGCATCTGAAAACTGAAAATGATACTTTTTACATTATCTTTGCCGTCATGTGCGCAAAATAAATTTATTAAAGTTTCGAAATTTTGAAGAAATATTTTCAAAGAACCCGAAAATTGAATATGGTACTTTTTGTATTATCTTTGCCGTTATCTGCTCAAAATTAATCTATTAAAGTTCCGAAATTTTGAAGAATTATTTTCAAAGAACCCGAAAATTGAAAATGGTATTTTTTATATTATCTTTGCCGTCATGTGCGCAAAATAAATCTATTAAAGTTTCGAAATTTTGAAGAAATATTTTCAAAGAACCCGAAAATTGAAAATGGTATTTTTTATATTATCTTTGCCGTCATGTGCGCAAAATAAATCTATTAAAGTTTCGAAATTTTGAAGAAATATTTTCAAAGAACCCAAAAATTGAAAATGGTACTTTTTATATTATCTTTGCCGTCATGTGCGCAAAATAAATCTATTAAAGTTTCAAAATTTTGAAGAAATATTTTCAAAGCATCTGAAAACTGAAAATGATACTTTTTACATTATCTTTGCCGTCATGTGCGCAAAATAAATCTATTAAAGTTTCGAAATTTTGAAGAAATATTTTCAAAGAACCCGAAAATTGAAAATGGTACTTTTTTATGATCTTTGCCGTTATGTGCGCAAAATAAATCTATTAAAGTTTCGAAATTTTGAAGAAATATTATCAAAGAACCTGAAAATTGAAAATGGTACTTTTTTTATGATCTTTGCCGTTATGTGCTCAAAATTAATCTATTAAAGTTTCGAAAATTTGAAGAAATATTTTCAAAGAATCTGAAAACTGAAAATGATGCATTTTACATTATCTTTGTCGTCATGTGCGCAAAATAAATCTATTAAAGTTTCGAAATTTTGAAGAAATATTTTCAAAGAAACTGAAAACTGAAAATGGTACTTTTTTTATGATCTTTGCCGACATGTGCGCAAAATAAATCTATTAAAGTTTCAAAAATTTCAAGAAATATTTTCAAAGAATCTGAAAACTGAAAATGATACATATTACATTATCTTTGCCGTCATGTGCGCATAAAAAATGTATTAAAGTTTTGAAATTTTGAAGAAATATTTTCAAAGAACCCGAAAATTGAAAATGGTACTTTTTATATTATCTTTGCCGTGATGTGCGCAAAATAAATCAATTAAAGTTTCGAAATTTTGAAGAAATATTTTCAAAGAACCCGAAAATTGAAAATGGTACTTTTTATATTAACTTTGCCGTTATGTGCGCAAAATAAGTCTATTAAAGTTTCGAAATTTTGAAGAAATATTTTCAAAGAACCCGAAAATTGATAATGGTACTTTTTTTATTATCTTTGCCGTTATGTGCGCAAAATAAATCTATTAAAGTTTCGAAATTTTGAAGAAATATTTTCAAAGAACCTGAAAACTGAAAATGATACATTTTACATGATCTTTGCCGTTATGTGCGCAAAATAAATCTATTAAAGTTTTGAAATTTTGAAGAAATATTTTCAAAGAACTTGAAAATTGAAAATGATACATTTTACATTATCTTTGCCGTTATGCGCGCAAAATAAATATATTAAAGTTTCGAAATTTTAAAGAAATATTTTCAAAGAACCCGACAATTGAAAATGGTACTTTTTTATGATCTTTGACGTTATGTGCGCAAAATAAATCTATTAAAGTTTCGAAATTTTGAAGAAATATTTTTAAAGAACCCGAAAATTGAAAATGGATCTTTTTATATTATCTTTGCCGTCATGTGCGCAAAATAAATCTATTAAAGTTTCGAAATTTTGAAGAAATATTTTCAAAGAACCCGAAAATTGAAAATGGTACATTTTCACAAATAAATCTATTAAAGTTTCAAAATTTTGAAGAAATATTTTCAAAGCATCTGAAAACTGAAAATGATACTTTTTATATTATCTTTGCCGTTATGTGCGCAAAATAAGTCTATTAAAGTTTCGAAATTTTGAAGAAATATTTTCAAAGAACCCGAAAATTGAAAATGGATCTTTTTATATTATCTTTGCCGTCATGTGCGCAAAATAAATTTATTAAAGTTTCGAAATTTTGAAGAAATATTTTCAAAGAACCCGAAAATTGAAAATGGTACATTTTATATTATCTTTGCCGTAATGTGCGCAATATAAATAGATTAAAGTTCCGAAATTTTGAAGAAATATTTTCAAAGAATCTGAAAACTGAAAATGATACATTTTACATTATCTTTGCCGTCATGTGCGCATAAAAAATGTATTAAAGTTTCGAAATTTTGAAGAAATATTTTCAAAGAACCCGAAAATTGAAAATGGTACATTTTCACAAATAAATCTATTAAAGTTTCAAAATTTTGAAGAAATATTTTCAAAGCATCTGAAAACTGAAAATGATACTTTTTACATTATCTTTGCCGTCATGTGCGCAAAATAAATCTATTAAAGTTTCAAAATTTTGAAGAAATATTTTCAAAGAACCCGAAAATTGAAAATGGTACTTTTTATATTATCTTTGCCGTGATGTGCGCAAAATAAATCAATTAAAGTTTCGAAATTTTGAAGAAATATTTTCAAAGAACCCGAAAATTGAAAATGGTACTTTTTATATTAACTTTGCCGTTATGTGCGCAAAATAAGTCTATTAAAGTTTCGAAATTTTGAAGAAATATTTTCAAAGAACCCGAAAATTGATAATGGTACTTTTTATATTATCTTTGCCGTCATGTGCGCAAAATAAATCTATTAAAGTTTCAAAATTTTGAAGAAATATTTTCAAAGCAACTGAAAACTGAAAATGATACTTTTTGTATCTTTGTCGTCATGTGCGCAAAATAAATCTATTAAAGTTTTGAAATTTTGAAGAAATATTTTCAAAGAACCTGAAAACTGAAAATAGTACTTTTTACATTATCTTTGCCGTCATGTGCGCAAAATAAATCTATTAAAGTTTCGAAATTTTGAAGAAATATTTTCAAAGAATCTGAAAACTGAAAATGATACATTTTACATTATCTTTGCCGTTATGTGCGCAAAAAAATCTAAAAAAAATAAATATAAAAAATAAATCTATTAAAGTTTCGAAATTTTGAAGAAATATTTTCAAAGAACCCGAAAATTGAAAATGGATCTTTTTATATTATCTTTGCCGTCATGTGCGCAAAATAAATCTATTAAAGTTTCGAAATTTTGAAGAAATAATTTCAAAGAACCCGAAAATTGAAAATTGTACTTTTTATATTATCTTTGCCGTTATGTGCGCAAAATAAGTCTATTAAAGTTTCGAAATTTTGAAGAAATATTTTCAAAGAACCCGAAAATTGATAATGGTACTTTTTATATTATCTTTGCCGTCATGTGCGCAAAATAAATCTATTAAAGTTTCAAAATTTTGAAGAAATATTTTCAAAGCATCTGAAAACTGAAAATGATACTTTTTACATTATCTTTGCCGTCATGTGCGCAAAATAAATCTATTAAAGTTTTGAAATTTTGAAGAAATATTTTCAAAGAACTTGAAAATTGAAAATGATACATTTTACATTATCTTTGCCGTTATGCGCGCAAAATAAATATATTAAAGTTTCGAAATTTTAAAGAAATATTTTCAAAGAACCCGACAATTGAAAATGGTACTTTTTTATGATCTTTGACGTTATGTGCGCAAAATAAATCTATTAAAGTTTCGAAATTTTGAAGAAATATTTTCAAAGAACCTGAAAACTGAAAATGGTACCTTTTTTATGATCTTTGCCGTGATGTGCGCAAAATAAATCTATTAAAGTTTCGAAATTTTGAAGAAATATTTTCAAAGAACCCGAAAATTGAAAATGGTACTTTTTTTATTATCTTTGCCGTTATGTGCGCAAAATAAATCTATTAAAGTTTTGAAATTTTGAAGAAATATTTTCAAAGAATCTGAAAACTGAAAATGGATCTTTTTATATTATCTTTGCCGTCATGTGCGCAAAATAAATCTATTAAAGTTTCGCAATTTTGAAGAAATATTTTCAACGAACCCGAAAATTGAAAATGGTAATTTTTATATTATCTTTGCCGTAATGTGCGCAAAATAAATCTATTAAAGTTTTGAAATTTTGCAGAAATATTTTCAAAGAACTTGAAAATTGAAAATGATACATTTTACGTTATCTTTGCCGTTATGTGCTCAAAATAAATCTATTAAAGTTTCGAAATTTTGAAGAAATATTTTCAAAGAACCCGAAAATTGAAAATGGTACTTTTTATATTATCTTTCCCGTCATATGCGCAAAATAAATCTATTAAAGATTCGAAATTTTGAAGAAATACTTTCAAAGAACCCGAAAATTGAAAATGGTACTTTTTATATTATCTTTCCCGTCATATGCGCAAAATAAATCTATTAAAGATTCGAAATTTTGAAGAAATATTTTCAAAGAACCCGAAAAGTGAATATGGTACTTTTTGTATTATCTTTGCCGTTATCTGCTCAAAATTAATCTATTAAAGTTCCGAAATTTATCTTCGCCGTTATCTGTGCAAAATAAATCTATTAAAGTTTCGAAATTGTGAAGAAATATTTTCAAAGAACCCGAAAATTGAAAATGGTATTTTTACATTATCTTTGCCGTTATGTGCGTAAAATAAATATATTAATGTTTCGAAATTTTGAAGAAATATTTTCAAAGAATCTGAAAACTGAAAATGATACATTTTACATTCTTTCCCGTTATGTGCGCAAAATAAATCTATTAAAGTTTCAAAATTTTGAAGAAATATTTTCAAAGAACCCGAAAATTGAAAATAATACTTTTTATATTATCTTTGCCGTCATGTTCGCAAAATAAATCTATTAAAGTTTCGAAATTTTGAAGAAATATTTTCAAAGAACCCGAAAATTGAAAATGGTACTTTTTATATTATCTTTGCCGTCATGTGCGCAAAATAAATCTATTAAAGTCTCAAAATTTTGAAGAAATATTTTCAAAGAACCCGAAAATTGAAATAAAGTTTCGAAATTTTGAAGAAATATTTTCAAAGAACCCGAAAATTGAAAATGGTACTTTTTATATTATCTTTGCCGTTATGTGCACAAAATAAGTCTATTAAAGTTTCGAAATTTTGAAGAAATATTTTCAAAGAACCCGAAAATTGAAAATGGTACTTTTTATATTATCTTTGCCGTCATGTGCGCAAAATAAATCTATTAAAGTTTCAAAATTTTGAAGAAATATTTTCAAAGCATCTGAAAACTGAAAATGATACTTTTTACATTATCTTTGCCGTCATGTGCGCAAAATAAATCTATTAAAGTTTTGAAATTTTGAAGAAATATTTTCAAAGAACTTGAAAATTGAAAATGGATCTTTTTATATTATCTTTGCCGTCATGTGCGCAAAAAAAATCTATTAAAGTTTTGAAATTTTGAAGAAATATTTTCAAAGAACCCGAAAATTGAAAATGGTACTTTTTATATTATCTTTGCCGTTATGTGCGCAAAATAAGTCTATTAAAGTTTCGAAATTTTGAAGAAATATTTTCAAAGAACCCGAAAATTGAAAATGGATCTTTTTATATTATCTTTGCCGTCATGTGCGCAAAATAAATCTATTAAAGTTTCGAAATTTTGAAGAAATATTTTCAAAGAACCCGAAAATTGAAAATGGTACTTTTTATATTATCTTTGCCGTCATGTGCGCAAAATAAATCTATTAAAGTTTCAAAATTTTGAAGAAATATTTTCAAAGAATCTGAAAACTGAAAATGATACATTTTACATTCTTTCCCGTTATGTGCGCAAAATAAATCTATTAAAGTTTCAAAATTTTGAAGAAATATTTTCAAAGAATCTGCAAACTGAAAATGATACATTTTACATTATCTTTGATGTCATGTGCGCAAAATAAATCTATTAAAGTTTCGAAATTTTGAAGAAATATTTTCAAAGAACCTGAAAACTGAAAATGGTACTTTTTTTATGATCTTTGCCGTTATGTGCGCAAAATAAATCTATTAAAGTTTTGAAATTTTGAAGAAATATTTTCAAAGAATCTGAAAACTGAAAATGGATCTTTTTATATTATCTTTGCCGTCATGTGCGCAAAATAAATCTATTAAAGTTTCGCAATTTTGAAGAAATATTTTCAACGAACCCGAAAATTGAAAATGGTAATTTTTATATTATCTTTGCCGTAATGTGCGCAAAATAAATCTATTAAAGTTTTGAAATTTTGCAGAAATATTTTCAAAGAACTTGAAAATTGAAAATGATACATTTTACGTTATCTTTGCCGTTATGTGCTCAAAATAAATCTATTAAAGTTTCGAAATTTTGAAGAAATATTTTCAAAGAACCCGAAAATTGAAAATGGTACTTTTTATATTATCTTTCCCGTCATATGCGGAAAATAAATCTATTAAAGATTCGAAATTTTGAAGAAATACTTTCAAAGAACCCGAAAATTGAAAATGGTACTTTTTATATTATCTTTCCCGTCATATGCGCAAAATAAATCTATTAAAGATTCGAAATTTTGAAGAAATATTTTCAAAGAACCCGAAAAGTGAATATGGTACTTTTTGTTAATACAAAAAGTACCATATTCACTTTAGATAAAGATAATTCTTTGCCGTTATCTGCTCAAAATTAATCTATTAAAGTTCCGAAATTTATCTTCGCCGTTATCTGTGCAAAATAAATCTATTAAAGTTTCGAAATTGTGAAGAAATATTTTCAAAGAACCCGAAAATTGAAAATGGTATTTTTACATTATCTTTGCCGTCATGTGCGCAAAATAAATCTATTAAAGTTTTGAAATTTTGAAGAAATATTTTCAAAGAACTTGAAAATTGAAAATGATACATTTTACATTATCTTTGCCGTTATGCGCGCAAAATAAATATATTAAAGTTTCGAAATTTTAAAGAAATATTTTCAAAGAACCCGACAATTGAAAATGGTACTTTTTTATGATCTTTGACGTTATGTGCGCAAAATAAATCTATTAAAGTTTCGAAATTTTGAAGAAATATTTTCAAAGAACCTGAAAACTGAAAATGGTACCTTTTTTATGATCTTTGCCGTGATGTGCGCAAAATAAATCTATTAAAGTTTCGAAATTTTGAAGAAATATTTTCAAAGAACCCGAAAATTGAAAATGGTACTTTTTTTATTATCTTTGCCGTTATGTGCGCAAAATAAATCTATTAAAGTTTTGAAATTTTGAAGAAATATTTTCAAAGAATCTGAAAACTGAAAATGGATCTTTTTATATTATCTTTGCCGTCATGTGCGCAAAATAAATCTATTAAAGTTTCGCAATTTTGAAGAAATATTTTC
The DNA here is from genome assembly GCA_951812415.1 of Beris morrisii. Taxonomy (NCBI): domain Eukaryota; kingdom Metazoa; phylum Arthropoda; class Insecta; order Diptera; family Stratiomyidae; genus Beris; species Beris morrisii. The sequence continues at coordinate 33,969 of CATOSH010000024.1, read as the reverse complement.
AACGAACCCGAAAATTGAAAATGGTAATTTTTATATTATCTTTGCCGTAATGTGCGCAAAATAAATCTATTAAAGTTTTGAAATTTTGCAGAAATATTTTCAAAGAACTTGAAAATTGAAAATGATACATTTTACGTTATCTTTGCCGTTATGTGCTCAAAATAAATCTATTAAAGTTTCGAAATTTTGAAGAAATATTTTCAAAGAACCCGAAAATTGAAAATGGTACTTTTTATATTATCTTTCCCGTCATATGCGCAAAATAAATCTATTAAAGATTCGAAATTTTGAAGAAATACTTTCAAAGAACCCGAAAATTGAAAATGGTACTTTTTATATTATCTTTCCCGTCATATGCGCAAAATAAATCTATTAAAGATTCGAAATTTTGAAGAAATATTTTCAAAGAACCCGAAAAGTGAATATGGTACTTTTTGTATTATCTTTGCCGTTATCTGCTCAAAATTAATCTATTAAAGTTCCGAAATTTATCTTCGCCGTTATCTGTGCAAAATAAATCTATTAAAGTTTCGAAATTGTGAAGAAATATTTTCAAAGAACCCGAAAATTGAAAATGGTATTTTTACATTATCTTTGCCGTTATGTGCGTAAAATAAATATATTAATGTTTCGAAATTTTGAAGAAATATTTTCAAAGAATCTGAAAACTGAAAATGATACATTTTACATTCTTTCCCGTTATGTGCGCAAAATAAATCTATTAAAGTTTCAAAATTTTGAAGAAATATTTTCAAAGAACCCGAAAATTGAAAATAATACTTTTTATATTATCTTTGCCGTCATGTTCGCAAAATAAATCTATTAAAGTTTCGAAATTTTGAAGAAATATTTTCAAAGAACCCGAAAATTGAAAATGGTACTTTTTATATTATCTTTGCCGTCATGTGCGCAAAATAAATCTATTAAAGTCTCAAAATTTTGAAGAAATATTTTCAAAGAACCCGAAAATTGAAATAAAGTTTCGAAATTTTGAAGAAATATTTTCAAAGAACCCGAAAATTGAAAATGGTACTTTTTATATTATCTTTGCCGTTATGTGCACAAAATAAGTCTATTAAAGTTTCGAAATTTTGAAGAAATATTTTCAAAGAACCCGAAAATTGAAAATGGTACTTTTTATATTATCTTTGCCGTCATGTGCGCAAAATAAATCTATTAAAGTTTCAAAATTTTGAAGAAATATTTTCAAAGCATCTGAAAACTGAAAATGATACTTTTTACATTATCTTTGCCGTCATGTGCGCAAAATAAATCTATTAAAGTTTTGAAATTTTGAAGAAATATTTTCAAAGAACTTGAAAATTGAAAATGGATCTTTTTATATTATCTTTGCCGTCATGTGCGCAAAAAAAATCTATTAAAGTTTTGAAATTTTGAAGAAATATTTTCAAAGAACCCGAAAATTGAAAATGGTACTTTTTATATTATCTTTGCCGTTATGTGCGCAAAATAAGTCTATTAAAGTTTCGAAATTTTGAAGAAATATTTTCAAAGAACCCGAAAATTGAAAATGGATCTTTTTATATTATCTTTGCCGTCATGTGCGCAAAATAAATCTATTAAAGTTTCGAAATTTTGAAGAAATATTTTCAAAGAACCCGAAAATTGAAAATGGTACTTTTTATATTATCTTTGCCGTCATGTGCGCAAAATAAATCTATTAAAGTTTCAAAATTTTGAAGAAATATTTTCAAAGAATCTGAAAACTGAAAATGATACATTTTACATTCTTTCCCGTTATGTGCGCAAAATAAATCTATTAAAGTTTCAAAATTTTGAAGAAATATTTTCAAAGAATCTGCAAACTGAAAATGATACATTTTACATTATCTTTGATGTCATGTGCGCAAAATAAATCTATTAAAGTTTCGAAATTTTGAAGAAATATTTTCAAAGAACCTGAAAACTGAAAATGGTACTTTTTTTATGATCTTTGCCGTTATGTGCGCAAAATAAATCTATTAAAGTTTTGAAATTTTGAAGAAATATTTTCAAAGAATCTGAAAACTGAAAATGGATCTTTTTATATTATCTTTGCCGTCATGTGCGCAAAATAAATCTATTAAAGTTTCGCAATTTTGAAGAAATATTTTCAACGAACCCGAAAATTGAAAATGGTAATTTTTATATTATCTTTGCCGTAATGTGCGCAAAATAAATCTATTAAAGTTTTGAAATTTTGCAGAAATATTTTCAAAGAACTTGAAAATTGAAAATGATACATTTTACGTTATCTTTGCCGTTATGTGCTCAAAATAAATCTATTAAAGTTTCGAAATTTTGAAGAAATATTTTCAAAGAACCCGAAAATTGAAAATGGTACTTTTTATATTATCTTTCCCGTCATATGCGGAAAATAAATCTATTAAAGATTCGAAATTTTGAAGAAATACTTTCAAAGAACCCGAAAATTGAAAATGGTACTTTTTATATTATCTTTCCCGTCATATGCGCAAAATAAATCTATTAAAGATTCGAAATTTTGAAGAAATATTTTCAAAGAACCCGAAAAGTGAATATGGTACTTTTTGTTAATACAAAAAGTACCATATTCACTTTAGATAAAGATAATTCTTTGCCGTTATCTGCTCAAAATTAATCTATTAAAGTTCCGAAATTTATCTTCGCCGTTATCTGTGCAAAATAAATCTATTAAAGTTTCGAAATTGTGAAGAAATATTTTCAAAGAACCCGAAAATTGAAAATGGTATTTTTACATTATCTTTGCCGTTATGTGCGTAAAATAAATATATTAATGTTTCGAAATTTTGAAGAAATATTTTCAAAGAATCTGAAAACTGAAAATGATACATTTTACATTCTTTCCCGTTATGTGCGCAAAATAAATCTATTAAAGTTTCAAAATTTTGAAGAAATATTTTCAAAGAACCCGAAAATTGAAAATAATACTTTTTATATTATCTTTGCCGTCATGTGCGCAAAATAAATCTATTAAAGTTTCGAAATTTTGAAGAAATATTTTCAAAGAACCCGAAAATTGAAAATGGTACTTTTTATATTATCTTTGCCGTCATGTGCGCAAAATAAATCTATTAAAGTCTCAAAATTTTGAAGAAATATTTTCAAAGAACCCGAAAATTGAAATAAAGTTTCGAAATTTTGAAGAAATATTTTCAAAGAACCCGAAAATTGAAAATGGTACTTTTTATATTATCTTTGCCGTTATGTGCACAAAATAAGTCTATTAAAGTTTCGAAATTTTGAAGAAATATTTTCAAAGAACCCGAAAATTGAAAATGGTACTTTTTATATTATCTTTGCCGTCATGTGCGCAAAATAAATCTATTAAAGTTTCAAAATTTTGAAGAAATATTTTCAAAGCATCTGAAAACTGAAAATGATACTTTTTACATTATCTTTGCCGTCATGTGCGCAAAATAAATCTATTAAAGTTTTGAAATTTTGAAGAAATATTTTCAAAGAACTTGAAAATTGAAAATGGATCTTTTTATATTATCTTTGCCGTCATGTGCGCAAAATAAATCTATTAAAGTTTCGAAATTTTGAAGAAATATTTTCAAAGAACCCGAAAATTGAAAATGGTACTTTTTATATTATCTTTGCCGTCATGTGCGCAAAATAAATCTATTAAAGTTTCAAAATTTTGAAGAAATATTTTCAAAGAATCTGAAAACTGAAAATGATACATTTTACATTCTTTCCCGTTATGTGCGCAAAATAAATCTATTAAAGTTTCAAAATTTTGAAGAAATATTTTCAAAGAATCTGCAAACTGAAAATGATACATTTTACATTATCTTTGCCGTCATGTGCGCAAAATAAATCTATTAAAGTTTCGAAATTTTGAAGAAATATTTTCAAAGAACCTGAAAACTGAAAATGGTACTTTTTTTATGATCTTTGCCGTTATGTGCGCAAAATAAATCTATTAAAGTTTCGAAATTTTGAAGAAATATTTTCAAAGAACCCGAAAATTGAAAATGGTACATTTTACATTATTTTTGCCGTTATGCGCGCAAAATAAATATATTAAAGTTTCGAAATTTTAAAGAAATATTTTCAAAGAACCCGACAATTATGAAAATGGATCTTTTTATATTATCTTTGCCGTTATGTGCACAAAATAAGTCTATTAAAGTTTCGAAATTTTGAAGAAATATTTTCAAAGAACCCGAAAATTGAAAATGGTACTTTTTTTATTATCTTTGCCGTTATGTGCGCAAAATAAATCTATTAAAGTTTCGAAATTTTGAAGAAATATTTTCAAAGAATCTGAAAACTGAAAATGATACATTTTACATTATTTTTGTCGTCATGTGCGCAAAATAAATCTATTAAAGTTTCGAAATTTTGAAGAAATATTTTCAAAGAACCCGAAAATTGAATATGGTACTTTTTGTATTATCTTTGCCGTTATCTGCTCAAAATTAATCTATTAAAGTTCCGAAATTTTGAAGAAATATTTTCAAAGAACCCGAAAAATGAAAATGGTACTTTTTATATTATCTTTGCCGTCATGTGCGCAAAATAAATCTATTAAAGTTTCGAAATTTTGAAGAAATATTTTCAAAGAACCCGAAAATTGAAAATGGTACTTTTTATATTATCTGTGCCGTGATGTGCGCAAAATAAATCTATTAAAGTTTCGAAATTTTGAAGAAATATTTTCAAAGAACCCGAAAATTGAAAATGGTACTTTTTATATTATCTGTGCCGTGATGTGCGCAAAATAAATCTATTAAAGTTTCGAAATTTTGAAGAAATATTTTCAAAGAACCCGAAAATTGAAAATGGTACTTTTTATATTATCTTTGCCGTCATGTGCGCAAAATAAATCTATTAAAGTTTCAAAATTTTGAAGAAATATTTTCAAAGAATCTGAAAACTGAAAATGATACATTTTACATTCTTTCCCGTTATGTGCGCAAAATAAATCTATTAAAGTTTCAAAATTTTGAAGAAATATTTTCAAAGAATCTGCAAACTGAAAATGATACATTTTACATTATCTTTGCCGTCATGTGCGCAAAATAAATCTATTAAAGTTTCGAAATTTTGAAGAAATATTTTCAAAGAATCTGAAAACTGAAAATGATACATTTTACATTCTTTCCCGTTATGTGCGCAAAATAAATCTATTAAAGTTTCAAAATTTTGAAGAAATATTTTCAAAGAATCTGCAAACTGAAAATGATACATTTTACATTATCTTTGCCGTCATGTGCGCAAAATAAATCTATTAAAGTTCCGAAATTTTGAAGAAATATTTTCAAAGAACCCGAAAATTGAAAATGGTACTTTTTATATTATCTTCGCCGCCATGTGCGCAAAATAAATCTATTAAAGTTTCAAAATTTTGAAGAAATATTTTCAAAGAACCCGAAAATTGAATATGGTACTTTTTGTATTATCTTTGCCGTTATCTGCTCAAAATTAATCTATTAAAGTTTCGAAATTTTGAAGAAATATTTTCAAAGAACCCGAAAATTGAAAATGGATCTTTTTATAGTATCTTTGCCGTCATGTGCGCAAAATAAATCTATTAAAGTTTCGAAATTTTGAAGAAATATTTTCAAAGAACCCGAAAATTGAAAATGGTACTTTTTATATTATCTGTGCCGTGATGTGCGCAAAATAAATCTATTAAAGTTTCGAAATTTTGAAGAAATATTTTCAAAGAACCCGAAAATTGAAAATGGTACTTTTTATATTATCTTTGCCGTTATGAGCACAAAATAAGTCTATTAAAGTTTCGAAATTTTGAAGAAATATTTTCAAAGAACCCGAAAATTGAAAATGGTACTTTTTTTATTATCTTTGCCGTTATGTGCGCAAAATAAATCTATTAAAGTTTTGAAATTTTGAAGAAATATTTTCAAAGAACTTGAAAATTGAAAATGATACATTTTACGATATCTTTGCCGTTATGTGCGCAAAATAAATCTATTAAAGTTTCGAAATTTTGAAGAAATATTTTCAAAGAACCCGACAATTGAAAATGGGACTTTTTTATGATCTTTGCCGTTATGTGCGTAAAATAAATATATTAAAGTTTCGAAATTTTGAAGAAATATTTTCAAAGAATCTGCAAACTGAAAATGATACATTTTACATTATCTTTGCCGTCATGTGCGCAAAATAAATCTATTAAAGTTTCGAAATTTTGAAGAAATATTTTCATAGAAGCTGAAAACTGAAAATGATACTTTTTTTATGATCTTTGCCGTTATGTGCGCAAAATAAATCTATTAAAGTTCCGAAATTTTGAAGAAATATTTTCAAAGAACCCGAAAATTGAAAATGGTACTTTTTATATTATCTTTGCCGTTATGAGCACAAAATAAGTCTATTAAAGTTTCGAAATTTTGAAGAAATATTTTCAAAGAACCCGAAAATTGAAAATGGTACTTTTTATATTATCTGTGCCGTGATGTGCGCAAAATAAATCTATTAAAGTTTCGAAATTTTGAAGAAATATTTTCAAAGAACCCGAAAATTAAAAATGGTACTTTTTATATTATCTTTGCCGTCATGTGCGCAAAATAAATCTATTAAAGTTTCAAAATTTTGAAGAAATATTTTCAAAGAATCTGCAAACTGAAAATGATACATTTTACATTATCTTTGCCGTCATGTGCACAAAATAAATCTATTAAAGTTTCGAAATTTTGAAGAAATATTTTCAAAGAACCCGAAAATTGAAAATGGTACTTTTTATATTATCTGTGCCGTGATGTGCGCAAAATAAATCTATTAAAGTTTCGAAATTTTGAAGAAATATTTTCAAAGAACCCGAAAATTGAAAATGGTACTTTTTATATTATCTTTGCCGTCATGTGCGCAAAATAAATCTATTAAAGTTTCAAAATTTTGAAGAAATATTTTCAAAGAATCTGAAAACTGAAAATGATACATTTTACATTCTTTCCCGTTATGTGCGCAAAATAAATCTATTAAAGTTTCAAAATTTTGAAGAAATATTTTCAAAGAATCTGCAAACTGAAAATGATACATTTTACATTATCTTTGCCGTCATGTGCGCAAAATAAATCTATTAAAGTTTCGAAATTTTGAAGAAATATTTTCAAAGAACCCGAAAATTGAATATGGTACTTTTTGTATTATCTTTGCCGTTATCTGCTCAAAATTAATCTATTAAAGTTCCGAAATTTTGAAGAAATATTTTCAAAGAACCCGAAAATTGAAAATGGTACTTTTTATATTATCTTTGCCGTCATGTGCGCAAAATAAATCTATTAAAGTTTCAAAATTTTGAAGAAATATTTTCAAAGAATCTGAAAACTGAAAATGATACTTTTTATATTATCTTTGCCGTTATGAGCACAAAATAAGTCGCAAAATAAATCTATTAAAGTTTCGAAATTTTGAAGAAATATTTTCAAAGAACCCGAAAATTGAAAATGGATCTTTTTATATTATCTTTGCCGTCATGTGCGCAAAATAAATCTATTAAAGATTCGAAATTTTGAAGAAATATTTTCAAAGAACCCGAAAATTGAAAATGGTACTTTTTATATTATCTGTGCCGTGATGTGCGCAAAATAAATCTATTAAAGTTTCGAAATTTTGAAGAAATATTTTCAAAGAACCCGAAAATTGAAAATGGTACTTTTTATATTATCTTTGCCGTTATGAGCACAAAATAAGTCTATTAAAGTTTCGAAATTTTGAAGAAATATTTTCAAAGAACCCGAAAATTGAAAATGGATCTTTTTATATTATCTTTGCCGTCATGTGCGCAAAATAAATCTATTAAAGTTTCGAAATTTTGAAGAAATATTTTCAAAGAACCCGACAATTGAAAATGGGACTTTTTTATGATCTTTGCCGTTATGTGCGCAAAATAAATCTATTAAAGTTTCGAAATTTTGAAGAAATATTTTCAAAGAACCCGAAAATTGAAAATGGTACATTTTATATTATCTTTGCCGTTATATGTGCAAAATAAATCTATTAAAGTTTCGAAATTGTGAAGAAATATTTTCAAAGAACCCGAAAATTGAAAATGGTATTTTTACATTATCTTTGCCGATATGTGCGTAAAATAAATATATTAAAGTTTCGAAATTTTGAAGAAATATTTTCAAAGAATCTGCAAACTGAAAATGATACATTTTACATTATCTTTGCCGTCATGTGCGCAAAATAAATCTATTAAAGTTTCGAAATTTTGAAGAAATATTTTCATAGAACCTGAAAACTGAAAATGGTACTTTTTTTATGATCTTTGCCGTTATGTGCGCAAAATAAATCTATTAAAGTTCCGAAATTTTGAAGAAATATTATCAAAGAACCCGAAAATTGAAAATGGTATTTTTTATATTATCTTTGCCGTCATGTGCGCAAAATAAATCTATTAAAGTTTCGAAATTTTGAAGAAATATTTTCAAAGAACCCGAAAATTGAAAATGGATCTTTTTATATTATCTTTGCCGTCATGTGCGCAAAATAAATCTATTGAAGTTTCGAAATTTTGAAGAAATATTTTCAAAGAACCCGAAAATTGAAAATGGTACTTTTTATATTATCTTTGCCGTCATGTGCGCAAAATAAATCTATTAAAGTTTCAAAATTTTGAAGAAATATTTTCCAAGAATCTGAAAACTGAAAATGATACATTTTACAATTTCTTTGCCGTTATGTGCGCAAAATAAATCTATTAAAGTTTCGAAATTTTGAAGAAATATTTTCAAAGAACCCGAAAATTGAAAATGGATCTTTTTATATTATCTTTGCCGTCATGTGCGCAAAATAAATCTATTAAAGTTTCGAAATTTTGAAGAAATATTTTCAAAGAACCCGAAAATTGAAAATGGATCTTTTTATATTATCTTTGCCGTCATGTGCGCAAAATAAATCTATTAAAGTTTCGAAATTTTGAAGAAATATTTTCAAAGAACCCGAAAATTGAAAATGGATCTTTTTTTATGATCTTTGACGTTATGTGCGCAAAATAAATCTATTAAAGTTTCGAAATTTTGAAGAAATATTTTCAAAGAACCTGAAAACTGAAAATGGTACCTTTTTTATGATCTTTGCCGTTATGTGCGCAAAATAAATCTATGAAAGTTTCGAAATTTTGAAGAAATATTTTCAAAGAACCCGAAAATTGAATATGGTACTTTTTGTATTATCTTTGCCGTTATCTGCTCAAAATTAATCTATTAAAGTTCCGAAATTTTGAAGAAATATTTTCAAAGAACCCGAAAATTGAAAATGGTACTTTTTATATTATCTTTGCCGTCATGTGCGCAAAATAAATCTATTAAAGTTTAAAAATTTTGAAGAAATATTTTCAAAGAATCTGAAAACTGAAAATGATACATTTCACATTATCTTTGCCGTTATGTGCGCAAAATAAATCTATTAAAGTTTCGAAATTTTGAAGAAATATTTTCAAAGAACCCGAAAATTGAAAATGGATCTTTTTATATTATCTTTGCCGTCATGTGCGCAAAATAAATCTATTAAAGTTTCAAAATTTTGAAGAAATATTTTCAAAGCATCTGAAAACTGAAAATGATACATTTTACGTTATCTTTGCCGTTATGTGCGCAAAATAAATATATTAAAGTTTCGAAATTTTGAAGAAATATTTTCAAAGAACCCGAAAATTGAAAATGGTACATTTTACATTATCTTTGCCGTTATGCGCGCAAAATAAATATATTAAAGTTTCGAAATTTTAAAGAAATATTTTCAAAGAACCCGACAATTGAAAATGGGACTTTTTTATGATCTTTGACGTTATGTGCGCAAAATAAATCTATTAAAGTTTCGAAATTTTGAAGAAATATTTTCAAAAAACCCGAAAATTGAAAATGGATCTTTTTATATTATCTTTGCCGTCATGTGCGCAAAATAAATCTATTAAAGTTTCGAAATTTTGAAGAAATATTTTCAAAGAACCCGAAAATTGAAAATGGATCTTTTTATATTATCTTTGCCGTCATTTGCGCAAAATAAATCTATTAAAGTTTCGAAATTTTGAAGAAATATTTTCAAAGAACCCGAAAATTGAAAATGGATCTTTTTATATTATCTTTGCCGTCATGTGCGCAAAATAAATCTATTAAAGTTTCGAAATTTTGAAGAAATATTTTCAAAGAACTTGAAAACTGAAAATTGTACCTTTTTTATGATCTTTGCCGTTATGTGCGCAAAATAAATCTATTAAAGTTTCGAAATTTTGAAGAAATATTTTCAAAGAACCCGAAAATTGAATATGGTACTTTTTGTATTATCTTTGCCGTTATCTGCTCAAAATTAATCTATTAAAGTTCCGAAATTTTGAAGAAATATTTTCAAAGAACCCGAAAATTGAAAATGGTACTTTTTATATTATCTTTGCCGTCATGTGCGCAAAATAAATCTATTAAAGTTTCGAAATTTTGAAGAAATATTTTCAAAGAACCTGAAAACTGAAAATGATACATTTTACATGATCTTTGCCGTTATGTGCGCAAAATAAATCTATTAAAGTTTCGAAATTTTGAAGAAATATTTTCAAAGAACCCGAAAATTGAAAATGGTACTTTTTATATTATCTTTGCCGTCATGTGCGCAAAATAAATCTATTAAAGTTTCAAAATTTTGAAGAAATATTTTCAAAGCATCTGGAAACTGAAAATGATACATTTTACGTTATCTTTGCCGTTATGTGCGCAAAATAAATCTATTAAAGTTTCGAAATTTTGAAGAAATATTTTCAAAGAATCTGAAAACTGAAAATGATACATTTTACATTATCTTTGCCGTTATGTGCGCAAAATAAATCTATTAAAGTTTCGAAATTTTGAAGAAATATTTTCAAAGAACCCGAAAATTGAAAATGGATCTTTTTATATTATCTTTGCCGTCATGTGCGCAAAATAAATCTATTAAAGTTTCGAAATTTTGAAGAAATATTTTCAAAGAACCTGAAAACTGAAAATGATACATTTTACATTATCTTTGCCGTTATGTGCGCAAAATAAATCTATTAAAGTTTCGAAATTTTCAAGAAATATTTTCAAAGAACCCGAAAATTGAAAATGGTACTTTTTATATTATCTTTGCCGTCATGTGCGCAAAATAAATCTATTAAAGTTTAAAAATTTTGAAGAAATATTTTCAAAGAATCTGAAAACTGAAAATGATACATTTTACATTATCTTTGCCGTTATGAGCGCAAAATAAATCTATTAAAGTTTCGAAATTTTGAAGAAATATTTTCAAAGAACCCGAAAATTGAAAATGGTACTTTTTATATTATCTTTGCCGTCATGTGCGCAAAATAAATCTATTAAAGTTTCAAAATTTTGAAGAAATATTTTCAAAGAATCTGAAAACTGAAAATGATACATTTTACATTATCTTTGCCGTTATGAGCGCAAAATAAATCTATTAAAGTTTCGAAATTTTGAAGAAATATTTTCAAAGAACCCGAAAATTGAAAATGGTACTTTTTATATTATCTTTGCCGTCATGTGCGCAAAATAAATCTATTAAAGTTTCAAAATTTTGAAGAAATATTTTCAAAGAACCTGAAAACTGAAAATGATACATTTTACATTATCTTTGCCGTTATGTGCGCAAAATAAATCTATTAAAGTTTCGAAATTTTGAAGAAATATTTTCAAAGAACCCGAAAATTGAAAATGGTACTTTTTTTATGATCTTTGACGTTATGTGCGCAAAATAAATCTATTAAAGTTTCGAAATTTTGAAGAAATATTTTCAAAGAACCCGAAAATTGAAAATGGTATTTTTTATATTATCTTAATAAATCTATTAAAGTTTCGAAATTTTGAAGAAATATTTTCAAAGAAACCGAAAATTGAAGATGGTACTTTTTTTATGATCTTTGACGTTATGTGCGCAAAATAAGTCTATTAAAGTTTCGAAATTTTGAAGAAATATTTTCAAAGAACCCGAAAATTGAAAATGGATCTTTTTATATTATCTTTGCCGTCATGTGCGCAAAATAAATCTATTAAAGGTTAAAAATTTTGAAGAAATATTTTCAAAGAATCTGAAAACTGAAAATGATACATTTTACATTATCTTTGCCGTTATGTGCGCAAAATAAATCTATTAAAGTTTCGAAATTTTGAAGAAATATTTTCAAAGAACCCGAAAATTGAAAATGGTACTTTTTATATTATCTTTGCCGTCATGTGCGCAAAATAAATCTATTAAAGTTTCAAAATTTTGAAGAAATATTTTCAAAGAACCTGAAAACTGAAAATGATACATTTTACATTATCTTTGCCGTTATGTGCGCAAAATAAATCTATTAAAGTTTCGAAATTTTGAAGAAATATTTTCAAAGAACCCGAAAATTGAAGATGGTACTTTTTTTATGATCTTTGACGTTATGTGCGCAAAATAAATCTATTAAAGTTTCGAAATTTTGAAGAAATATTTTCAAAGAACCCGAAAATTGAAAATGGTATTTTTTATATTATCTTTGCCGTCATGTGCGCAAAATAAATCTATTAAAGTTTCGAAATTTTGAAGAAATATTTTCAAAGAACCCGAAAATTGAAGATGGTACTTTTTTTATGATCTTTGACGTTATGTGCGCAAAATAAGTCTATTAAAGTTTCGAAATTTTGAAGAAATATTTTCAAAGAACCCGAAAATTGAAAATGGTACTTTTTATATTATCTTTGCCGTCATGTGCGCAAAATAAATCTATTAAAGTTTAAAAATTTTGAAGAAATATTTTCAAAGAATCTGAAAACTGAAAATGATACATTTTACATTATCTTTGCCGTTATGTGCGCAAAATAAATCTATTAAAGTTTCGAAATTTTGAAGAAATATTTTCAAAGAACCCGAAAATTGAAAATGGATCTTTTTATATTATCTTTGCCGTCATGTGCGCAAAATAAATCTATTAAAGTTTCGAAATTTTGAAGAAATATTTTCAAAGAACCCGAAAATTGAAGATGGTATTTTTTATATTATCTTTGCCTTCATGTGCGCAAAATAAATCTATTAAAGTTTAAAAATTTTGAAGAAATATTTTCAAAGAATCTGAAAACTGAAAATGATACATTTTACATTATCTTTGCCGTTATGTGCGCAAAATAAATCTATTAAAGTTTCGAAATTTTGAAGAAATATTTTCAAAGAACCCGAAAATTGAAAATGGATCTTTTTATATTATCTTTGCCGTCATGTGCGCAAAATAAATCTATTAAAGTTTCGAAATTTTGAAGAAATATTTTCAAAGAACCTGAAAACTGAAAATGATACATTTTACATTATTTTTGCCGTCATGTGCGCAAAATAAATCTATTAAAGTTTCGAAATTTTGAAGAAATATTTTCAAAGAATCTGAAAACTGAAAATGATACATTTTACATTATCTTTGCCGTTATGTGCGCAAAATAAATCTATTAAAGTTTCGAAATTTTGAAGAAATATTTTCAAAGAACCCGAAAATTGAAAATGGATCTTTTTATATTATCTTTGCCGTCATGTGCGCAAAATAAATCTATTAAAGTTTCGAAATTTTGAAGAAATATTTTCAAAGAACCTGAAAACTGAAAATGATACATTTTACATTATCTTTGCCGTTATGTGCGCAAAATAAATCTATTAAAGTTTCGAAATTTTCAAGAAATATTTTCAAAGAACCCGAAAATTGAAAATGGTACTTTTTATATTATCTTTGCCGTCATGTGCGCAAAATAAATCTATTAAAGTTTAAAAATGTTGAAGAAATATTTTCAAAGAATCTGAAAACTGAAAATGATACATTTTACATTATCTTTGCCGTTATGAGCGCAAAATAAATCTATTAAAGTTTCGAAATTTTGAAGAAATATTTTCAAAGAACCCGAAAATTGAAAATGGTACTTTTTATATTATCTTTGCCGTCATGTGCGCAAAATAAATCTATTAAAGTTTCAAAATTTTGAAGAAATATTTTCAAAGAATCTGAAAACTGAAAATGATACATTTTACATTATCTTTGCCGTTATGAGCGCAAAATAAATCTATTAAAGTTTCGAAATTTTGAAGAAATATTTTCAAAGAACCCGAAAATTGAAAATGGTACTTTTTATATTATCTTTGCCGTCATGTGCGCAAAATAAATCTATTAAAGTTTCAAAATTTTGAAGAAATATTTTCAAAGAACCTGAAAACTGAAAATGATACATTTTACATTATCTTTGCCGTTATGTGCGCAAAATAAATCTATTAAAGTTTCGAAATTTTGAAGAAATATTTTCAAAGAACCCGAAAATTGAAAATGGTACTTTTTTTATGATCTTTGACGTTATGTGCGCAAAATAAATCTATTAAAGTTTCGAAATTTTGAAGAAATATTTTCAAAGAACCCGAAAATTGAAAATGGTATTTTTTATATTATCTTAATAAATCTATTAAAGTTTCGAAATTTTGAAGAAATATTTTCAAAGAACCCGAAAATTGAAGATGGTACTTTTTTTATGATCTTTGACGTTATGTGCGCAAAATAAGTCTATTAAAGTTTCGAAATTTTGAAGAAATATTTTCAAAGAACCCGAAAATTGAAAATGGATCTTTTTATATTATCTTTGCCGTCATGTGCGCAAAATAAATCTATTAAAGGTTAAAAATTTTGAAGAAATATTTTCAAAGAATCTGAAAACTGAAAATGATACATTTTACATTATCTTTGCCGTTATGTGCGCAAAATAAATCTATTAAAGTTTCGAAATTTTGAAGAAATATTTTCAAAGAACCCGAAAATTGAAAATGGTACTTTTTATATTATCTTTGCCGTCATGTGCGCAAAATAAATCTATTAAAGTTTCAAAATTTTGAAGAAATATTTTCAAAGAACCTGAAAACTGAAAATGATACATTTTACATTATCTTTGCCGTTATGTGCGCAAAATAAATCTATTAAAGTTTCGAAATTTTGAAGAAATATTTTCAAAGAACCCGAAAATTGAAGATGGTACTTTTTTTATGATCTTTGACGTTATGTGCGCAAAATAAATCTATTAAAGTTTCGAAATTTTGAAGAAATATTTTCAAAGAACCCGAAAATTGAAAATGGTATTTTTTATATTATCTTTGCCGTCATGTGCGCAAAATAAATCTATTAAAGTTTCGAAATTTTGAAGAAATATTTTCAAAGAACCCGAAAATTGAAGATGGTACTTTTTTTATGATCTTTGACGTTATGTGCGCAAAATAAGTCTATTAAAGTTTCGAAATTTTGAAGAAATATTTTCAAAGAACCCGAAAATTGAAAATGGTACTTTTTATATTATCTTTGCCGTCATGTGCGCAAAATAAATCTATTAAAGTTTAAAAATTTTGAAGAAATATTTTCAAAGAATCTGAAAACTGAAAATGATACATTTTACATTATCTTTGCCGTTATGTGCGCAAAATAAATCTATTAAAGTTTCGAAATTTTGAAGAAATATTTTCAAAGAACCCGAAAATTGAAAATGGATCTTTTTATATTATCTTTGCCGTCATGTGCGCAAAATAAATCTATTAAAGTTTCGAAATTTTGAAGAAATATTTTCAAAGAACCCGAAAATTGAAAATGGTACTTTTTATATTATCTTTGCCGTCATGTGCGCAAAATAAATCTATTAAAGTTTCGAAATTTTGAAGAAATATTTTCAAAGAACCTGAAAACTGAAAATGATACATTTTACATTATCTTTGCCGTTATGTGCGCAAAATAAATCTATTAAAGTTTCGAAATTTTGAAGAAATATTTTCAAAGAACCCGAAAATTGAAAATGGTACTTTTTATATTATCTTTGCCGTCATGTGCGCAAAATAAATTTATTAAAGTTTAAAAATTTTGAAGAAATATTTTCAAAGAATCTGAAAACTGAAAATGATACATTTTACATTATCTTTGCCGTTATGTGCGCAAAATAAATCTATTAAAGTTTCGAAATTTTGAAGAAATATTTTCAAAGAACCCGAAAATAGAAGATGGTACTTTTTTTATGATCTTTGACGTTATGTGCGCAAAATAAATCTATTAAAGTTTCGAAATTTTGAAGAAATATTTTCAAAGAACCCGAAAATTGAAAATGGTATTTTTTATATTATCTTTGCCGTCATGTGCGCAAAATAAATCTATTAAAGTTTCGAAATTTTGAAGAAATATTTTCAAAGAACCCGAAAATTGAAGATGGTACTTTTTTTATGATCTTTGACGTTATGTGCGCAAAATAAGTCTATTAAAGTTTCGAAATTTTGAAGAAATATTTTCAAAGAACCCGAAAATTGAAAATGGTACTTTTTTTATGATCTTTGACGTTATGTGCGCAAAATAAATCTATTAAAGTTTCGAAATTTTGAAGAAATATTTTCAAAGAACCCGAAAATTGAAAATGGTACTTTTTATATTATCTTTGCCGTCATGTGCGCAAAATAAATCTATTAAAGTTTCGAAATTTTGAAGAAATATTTTCAAAGAACCCGAAAATTGAAGATGGTACTTTTTTTATGATCTTTGACGTTATGTGCGCAAAATAAGTCTATTAAAGTTTCGAAATTTTGAAGAAATATTTTCAAAGAACCCGAAAATTGAAAATGGTACTTTTTATATTATCTGTGCCGTCATGTGCGCAAAATAAATCTATTAAAGTTTAAAAATTTTGAAGAAATATTTTCAAAGAATCTGAAAACTGAAAATGATACATTTTACATTATCTTTGCCGTTATTTGCGCAAAATAAATCTATTAAAGTTTCGAAATTTTGAAGAAATATTTTCAAAGAACCCGAAAATTGAAAATGGATCTTTTTATATTATCTTTGCCGTCATGTGCGCAAAATAAATCTATTAAAGTTTCGAAATTTTGAAGAAATATTTTCAAAGAACCTGAAAACTGAAAATGATACATTTTACATTATCTTTGCCGTTATGTGCGCAAAATAAATCTATTAAAGTTTCGAAATTTTGAAGAAATATTTTCAAAGAACCCGAAAATTGAAAATGGTACTTTTTATATTATCTTTGCCGTCATGTGCGCAAAATAAATCTATTAAAGTTTAAAAATTTTGAAGAAATATTTTCAAAGAATCTGAAAACTGAAAATGATACATTTCACATTATCTTTGCCGTTATGTGCGCAAAATAAATCTATTAAAGTTTCGAAATTTTGAAGAAATATTTTCAGAGAACCCGAAAATTGAAAATGGTATTTTTTATATTATCTTTGCCGTCATGTGCGCAAAATAAATCTATTAAAGTTTCGAAATTTTGAAGAAATATTTTCAAAGAACCCGAAAATTGAAGATGGTACTTTTTTTATGATCTTTGACGTTATGTGCGCAAAATAAGTCTATTAAAGTTTCGAAATTTTGAAGAAATATTTTCAAAGAACCCGAAAATTGAAAATGGTACTTTTTTTATGATCTTTGCCGTTATGTGCGCAAAAAAAATGTATTAAAGTTTCGAAATTTTAAAGAAATATTTTCAAAGAACCCAAAAATTGAAAATGGTACTTTTTATATTATCTTTGCCGTCATGTGCGCAAAATAAATCTATTAAAGTTTAAAAATTTTGAAGAAATATTTTCAAAGAATCTGAAAACTGAAAATGATACATTTCACATTATCTTTGCCGTTATGTGCGCAAAATAAATCTATTAAAGTTTCGAAATTTTGAAGAAATATTTTCAAAGAACCCGAAAATTGAAAATGGTATTTTTTACATTATCTTTGCCGTCATGTGCGCAAAATAAATCTATTAAAGTTTCGAAATTTTGAAGAAATATTTTCAAAGAACCCGAAAATTGAAAATGGTACTTTTTATATTATCTTTGCCGTCATGTGCGCAAAATAAATCTATTAAAGTTTCAAAATTTTGAAGAAATATTTTCAAAGAACCTGAAAACTGAAAATGATACATTTTACATTATCTTTGCCGTTATGTGCGCAAAATAAATCTATTAAAGTTTCGAAATTTTGAAGAAATATTTTCAAAGAACCCGAAAATTGAAGATGGTACTTTTTTTATGATCTTTGACGTTATGTGCGCAAAATAAATCTATTAAAGTTTCGAAATTTTGAAGAAATATTTTCAAAGAACCCGAAAATTGAAAATGGTATTTTTTATATTATCTTTGCCGTCATGTGCGCAAAATAAATCTATTAAAGTTTCGAAATTTTGAAGAAATATTTTCAAAGAACCCGAAAATTGAAGATGGTACTTTTTTTATGATCTTTGACGTTATGTGCGCAAAATAAGTCTATTAAAGTTTCGAAATTTTGAAGAAATATTTTCAAAGAACCCGAAAATTGAAAATGGTACTTTTTATATTATCTTTGCCGTCATGTGCGCAAAATAAATCTATTAAAGTTTAAAAATTTTGAAGAAATATTTTCAAAGAATCTGAAAACTGAAAATGATACATTTTACATTATCTTTGCCGTTATGTGCGCAAAATAAATCTATTAAAGTTTCGAAATTTTGAAGAAATATTTTCAAAGAACCCGAAAATTGAAAATGGATCTTTTTATATTATCTTTGCCGTCATGTGCGCAAAATAAATCTATTAAAGTTTCGAAATTTTGAAGAAATATTTTCAAAGAACCCGAAAATTGAAAATGGTACTTTTTATATTATCTTTGCCGTCATGTGCGCAAAATAAATCTATTAAAGTTTCGAAATTTTGAAGAAATATTTTCAAAGAACCTGAAAACTGAAAATGATACATTTTACATTATCTTTGCCGTTATGTGCGCAAAATAAATCTATTAAAGTTTCGAAATTTTGAAGAAATATTTTCAAAGAACCCGAAAATTGAAAATGGTACTTTTTATATTATCTTTGCCGTCATGTGCGCAAAATAAATCTATTAAAGTTTCGAAATTTTGAAGAAATATTTTCAAAGAACCTGAAAACTGAAAATGATACATTTTACATTATCTTTGCCGTTATGTGCGCAAAATAAATCTATTAAAGTTTCGAAATTTTGAAGAAATATTTTCAAAGAACCCGAAAATTGAAAATGGTACTTTTTATATTATCTTTGCCGTCATGTGCGCAAAATAAATCTATTAAAGTTTCGAAATTTTGAAGAAATATTTTCAAAGAACCTGAAAACTGAAAATGATACATTTTACATTATCTTTGCCGTTATGTGCGCAAAATAAATCTATTAAAGTTTCGAAATTTTGAAGAAATATTTTCAAAGAACCCGAAAATTGAAAATGGATCTTTTTATATTATCTTTGCCGTCATGTGCGCAAAATAAATCTATTAAAGTTTCGAAATTTTGCAGAAATATTTTCAAAGAACCTGAAAACTGAAAATGATACATTTTACATTATCTTTGCCGTTATGTGCGCAAAATAAATCTATTAAAGTTTCGAAATTTTGAAGAAATATTTTCAAAGAACCCGAAAATTGAAAATGGTACTTTTTATATTATCTTTGCCGTCATGTGCGCAAAATAAATCTATTAAAGTTTAAAAATTTTGAAGAAATATTTTCAAAGAATCTGAAAACTGAAAATGATACATTTTACATTATCTTTGCCGTTATGTGCGCAAAATAAATCTATTAAAGTTTCGAAATTTTGAAGAAATATTTTCAAAGAACCCGAAAATTGAAAATGGTACTTTTTATATTATCTTTGCCGTCATGTGCGCAAAATAAATCTATTAAAGTTTAAAAATTTTGAAGAAATATTTTCAAAGAATCTGAAAACTGAAAATGATACATTTTACATTATCTTTGCCGTTATGTGCGCAAAATAAATCTATTAAAGTTTCGAAATTTTGAAGAAATATTTTCAAAGAACCCGAAAATTGAAAATGGTACTTTTTATATTATCTTTGCCGTCATGTGCGCAAAATAAATCTATTAAAGTTTAAAAATTTTGAAGAAATATTTTCAAAGAATCTGAAAACTGAAAATGATACATTTTACATTATCTTTGCCGTTATGTGCGCAAAATAAATCTATTAAAGTTTCGAAATTTTGAAGAAATATTTTCAAAGAACCCGAAAATGGAAGATGGTACTTTTTTTATGATCTTTGACGTTATGTGCGCAAAATAAATCTATTAAAGTTTCGAAATTTTGAAGAAATATTTTCAAAGAACCCGAAAATTGAAAATGGTATTTTTTATATTATCTTTGCCGTCATGTGCGCAAAATAAATCTATTAAAGTTTCGAAATTTTGAAGAAATATTTTCAAAGAACCCGAAAATTGAAGATGGTACTTTTTTTATGATCTTTGACGTTATGTGCGCAAAATAAGTCTATTAAAGTTTCGAAATTTTGAAGAAATATTTTCAAAGAACCCGAAAATTGAAAATGGTACTTTTTTTATGATCTTTGACGTTATGTGCGCAAAATAAATCTATTAAAGTTTCGAAATTTTGAAGAAATATTTTTAAAGAACCCGAAAATTGAAAATGGTATTTTTTATATTATCTTTGCCGTCATGTGCGCAAAATAAATCTATTAAAGTTTCGAAATTTTGAAGAAATATTTTCAAAGAACCCGAAAATTGAAGATGGTACTTTTTTTATGATCTTTGACGTTATGTGCGCAAAATAAGTCTATTAAAGTTAATAAATTTTGAAGAAATATTTTCAAAGAACCCGAAAATTGAAAATGGATCTTTTTATATTATCTTTGCCGTCATGTGCGCAAAATAAATCTATTAAAGTTTCGAAATTTTGAAGAAATATTTTCAAAGAACCCGAAAATTGAAAATGGTACTTTTTATATTATCTTTGCCGTCATGTGCGCAAAATAAATCTATTAAAGTTTCGAAATTTTGAAGAAATATTTTCAAAGAACCCGAAAATTGAAGATGGTACTTTTTTTATGATCTTTGACGTTATGTGCGCAAAATAAGTCTATTAAAGTTTCGAAATTTTGAAGAAATATTTTCAAAGAACCCGAAAATTGAAAATGGTACTTTTTATATTATCTTTGCCGTCATGTGCGCAAAATAAATCTATTAAAGTTTAAAAATTTTGAAGAAATATTTTCAAAGAAACTGAAAATGATACATTTTACATTATCTTTGCCGTTATTTGCGCAAAATAAATCTATTAAAGTTTCGAAATTTTGAAGAAATATTTTCAAAGAACCCGAAAATTGAAAATGGATCTTTTTATATTATCTTTGCCGTCATGTGCGCAAAATAAATCTATTAAAGTTTCGAAATTTTGAAGAAATATTTTCAAAGAACCTGAAAACTGAAAATGATACATTTTACATTATCTTTGCCGTTATGTGCGCAAAATAAATCTATTAAAGTTTCGAAATTTTGAAGAAATATTTTCAAAGAACCCGAAAATTGAAAATGGTACTTTTTATATTATCTTTGCCGTCATGTGCGCAAAATAAATCTATTAAAGTTTAAAAATTTTGAAGAAATATTTTCAAAGAATCTGAAAACTGAAAATGATACATTTCACATTATCTTTGCCGTTATGTGCGCAAAATAAATCTATTAAAGTTTCGAAATTTTGAAGAAATATTTTCAAAGAACCCGAAAATTGAAAATGGTATTTTTTATATTATCTTTGCCGTCATGTGCGCAAAATAAATCTATTAAAGTTTCGAAATTTTGAAGAAATATTTTCAAAGAACCCGAAAATTGAAAATGGTACTTTTTATATTATCTTTGCCGTCATGTGCGCAAAATAAATCTATTAAAGTTTCGAAATTTTGAAGAAATATTTTCAAAGAACCTGAAAACTGAAAATGATACATTTTACATTATCTTTGCCGTTATGTGCGCAAAATAAATCTATTAAAGTTTCGAAATTTTGAAGAAATATTTTCAAAGAACCCGAAAATTGAAAATGGATCTTTTTATATTATCTTTGCCGTCATGTGCGCAAAATAAATCTATTAAAGTTTCGAAATTTTGCAGAAATATTTTCAAAGAACCTGAAAACTGAAAATGATACATTTTACATTATCTTTGCCGTTATGTGCGCAAAATAAATCTATTAAAGTTTCGAAATTTTGAAGAAATATTTTCAAAGAACCCGAAAATTGAAAATGGTACTTTTTATATTATCTTTGCCGTCATGTGCGCAAAATAAATCTATTAAAGTTTAAAAATTTTGAAGAAATATTTTCAAAGAATCTGAAAACTGAAAATGATACATTTTACATTATCTTTGCCGTTATGTGCGCAAAATAAATCTATTAAAGTTTCGAAATTTTGAAGAAATATTTTCAAAGAACCCGAAAATTGAAAATGGTACTTTTTATATTATCTTTGCCGTCATGTGCGCAAAATAAATCTATTAAAGTTTAAAAATTTTGAAGAAATATTTTCAAAGAATCTGAAAACTGAAAATGATACATTTTACATTATCTTTGCCGTTATGTGCGCAAAATAAATCTATTAAAGTTTCGAAATTTTGAAGAAATATTTTCAAAGAACCCGAAAATAGAAGATGGTACTTTTTTTATGATCTTTGACGTTATGTGCGCAAAATAAATCTATTAAAGTTTCGAAATTTTGAAGAAATATTTTCAAAGAACCCGAAAATTGAAAATGGTATTTTTTATATTATCTTTGCCGTCATGTGCGCAAAATAAATCTATTAAAATTTCGAAATTTTGAAGAAATATTTTCAAAGAACCCGAAAATTGAAGATGGTACTTTTTTTATGATCTTTGACGTTATGTGCGCAAAATAAGTCTATTAAAGTTTCGAAATTTTGAAGAAATATTTTCAAAGAACCCGAAAATTGAAAATGGTACTTTTTTTATGATCTTTGACGTTATGTGCGCAAAATAAATCTATTAAAGTTTCGAAATTTTGAAGAAATATTTTTAAAGAACCCGAAAATTGAAAATGGTATTTTTTATATTATCTTTGCCGTCATGTGCGCAAAATAAATCTATTAAAGTTTCGAAATTTTGAAGAAATATTTTCAAAGAACCCGAAAATTGAAGATGGTACTTTTTTTATGATCTTTGACGTTATGTGCGCAAAATAAGTCTATTAAAGTTAATAAATTTTGAAGAAATATTTTCAAAGAACCCGAAAATTGAAAATGGATCTTTTTATATTATCTTTGCCGTCATGTGCGCAAAATAAATCTATTAAAGTTTCGAAATTTTGAAGAAATATTTTCAAAGAACCCGAAAATTGAAAATGGTACTTTTTATATTATCTTTGCCGTCATGTGCGCAAAATAAATCTATTAAAGTTTCGAAATTTTGAAGAAATATTTTCAAAGAACCCGAAAATTGAAGATGGTACTTTTTTTATGATCTTTGACGTTATGTGCGCAAAATAAGTCTATTAAAGTTTCGAAATTTTGAAGAAATATTTTCAAAGAACCCGAAAATTGAAAATGGTACTTTTTATATTATCTTTGCCGTCATGTGCGCAAAATAAATCTATTAAAGTTTAAAAATTTTGAAGAAATATTTTCAAAGAATCTGAAAACTGAAAATGATACATTTTACATTATCTTTGCCGTTATGTGCGCAAAATAAATCTATTAAAGTTTCGAAATTTTGAAGAAATATTTTCAAAGAACCCGAAAATTGAAAATGGATCTTTTTATATTATCTTTGCCGTCATGTGCGCAAAATAAATCTATTAAAGTTTCGAAATTTTGAAGAAATATTTTCAAAGAACCTGAAAACTGAAAATGATACATTTTACATTATCTTTGCCGTTATGTGCGCAAAATAAATCTATTAAAGTTTCGAAATTTTGAAGAAATATTTTCAAAGAACCCGAAAATTGAAAATGGTACTTTTTATATTATCTTTGCCGTCATGTGCGCAAAATAAATCTATTAAAGTTTAAAAATTTTGAAGAAATATTTTCAAAGAATCTGAAAACTGAAAATGATACATTTCACATTATCTTTGCCGTTATGTGCGCAAAATAAATCTATTAAAGTTTCGAAATTTTGAAGAAATATTTTCAAAGAACCCGAAAATTGAAAATGGTATTTTTTATATTATCTTTGCCGTCATGTGCGCAAAATAAATCTATTAAAGTTTCGAAATTTTGAAGAAATATTTTCAAAGAACCCGAAAATTGAAGATGGTACTTTTTTTATGATCTTTGACGTTATGTGCGCAAAATAAGTCTATTAAAGTTTCGAAATTTTGAAGAAATATTTTCAAAGAACCCGAAAATTGAAAATGGTACTTTTTTTATGATCTTTGCCGTTATGTGCGCAAAAAAAATGTATTAAAGTTTCGAAATTTTAAAGAAATATTTTCAAAGAACCCAAAAATTGAAAATGGTACTTTTTATATTATCTTTGCCGTCATGTGCGCAAAATAAATCTATTAAAGTTTAAAAATTTTGAAGAAATATTTTCAAAGAATCTGAAAACTGAAAATGATACATTTTACATTATCTTTGCCGTTATGTGCGCAAAATAAATCTATTAAAGTTTCGAAATTTTGGAGAAATATTTTCAAAGAACCCGAAAATTGAAAATGGATCTTTTTATATTATCTTTGCCGTCATGTGCGCAAAATAAATCTATTAAAGTTTCGAAATTTTGAAGAAATATTTTCAAAGAACCTGAAAACTGAAAATGATACATTTTACATTATCTTTGCCGTTATGTGCGCAAAATAAATCTATTAAAGTTTCGAAATTTTTAAGAAATATTTTCAAAGAACCCGAAAATTGAAGATGGTACTTTTTTTATGATCTTTGACGTTATGTGCGCAAAAAAAATGTATTAAAGTTTCGAAATTTTGAAGAAATATTTTCAAAGAACCCGAAAATTGAAAATGGTACTTTTTTTATGATCTTTGCCGTTATGTGCGCAAAAAAAATGTATTAAAGTTTCGAAATTTTGAAGAAATATTTTCAAAGAACCCAAAAATTGAAAATGGTACTTTTTATATTATCTTTGCCGTCATGTGCGCAAAATAAATCTATTAAAGTTTAAAAATTTTGAAGAAATATTTTCAAAGAATCTGAAAACTGAAAATGATACATTTTACATTATCTTTGCCTTTATGTGCGCAAAATAAATCTATTAAAGTTTCGAAATTTTGAAGAAATATTTTCAAAGAACCCGAAAATTGAATATGGTACTTTTTATAGTATCTTTGCCGTTATGTGCGCAAAATAAATCTATTAAAGTTCCGAAATTTTGTAGAAATATTTTCAAAGAACCCCAAAATTGAAAATGGTACATTTTATATTATCTTTGCCGTTATCTGAGCAAAATAAATGTATTAAAGTTTCGAAATTTTGAAGAAATATTTTCAAAGAATCTGAAAACTGAAAATGATACATTTTTCATTATCTTTGCCGTCATGTGCGCAAAATAAATCTATTAAAGTTTCGAAATTTTGAAGAAATATTTGCAAAGAACCTGAAAACTGAAAATGGTACTTTTTTTATGATCTTTGCCGTTATGTGCGCAAAATAAATCTATTAAAGTTTCAAAATTTTGAAGAAATATTTTCAAAGAATCTGAAAACTGAAAATGATACTTTTTACATTATCTTTGCCGTTATGTGCGCAAAATAAATCTATTAAAGTTTCGAAATTTTGAAGAAATATTTTCAAAGAACCCAAAAAGTGAAAATGGATCTTTTTATATTATCTTTGCCGTCTTGTGCGCAAAATAAATCTATTAAAGTTTCGAAATTTTGAAGAAATATTTTCAAAGAATCTGAAAACTGAAAATGATACTTTTTACATTATCTTTGCCGTCATGTGCGCAAAATAAATCTATTAAAGTTTCGAAATTTTGAAGAAATATTTTCAAAGAACCCGAAAATTGAAAATGGATCTTTTTATATTATCTTTGCCGTCATGTGCGCAAAATAAATCTATTAAAGTTTCGAAATTTTGAAGAAATATTTTCAAAGAACCCGAAAATTGAAAATGGTACTTTTTATATTATTTTTGCCGTCATGGGCGCAAAATAAATCTATTAAAGTTTCGAAATTTTGAAGAAATATTTTCAAAGAATCTGAAAACTGAAAATGATACTTTTTACATTATCTTTGCCGTCATGTGCGCAAAATAAATCTATTAAAGTTTCGAAATTTTGAAGAAATATTTTCAAAGAACCCGAAAATTGAAAATGGATCTTTTTATATTATCTTTGCCGTCATGTGCGCAAAATAAATCTATTAAAGTTTCGAAATTTTGAAGAAATATTTTCAAAGAACCCGAAAATTGAAAATGGTACTTTTTATATTATCTTTGCCGTCATGTGCGCAAAATAAATATATTAAAGTTTCGAAATTTCCTCCATCCTCCATCCTCCATCCTCCATCCTCCATCCTCCATCCTCCATCCTCCATCCTCCATCCTCCATCCTCCATCCTCCATCCTCCATCCTCCATCCTCCATCCTCCATCCTCCATCCTCCATCCTCCATCCTCCATCCTCCATCCTCCATCCTCCATCCTCCATCCTCCATCCTCCATCCTCCATCCTCCATCCTCCATCCTCCATCCTCCATCCTCCATCCTCCATCCTCCATCCTCCATCCTCCATCCTCCATCCTCCATCCTCCATCCTCCATCCTCCATCCTCCATCCTCCATCCTCCATCCTCCATCCTCCATCCTCCATCCTCCATCCTCCATCCTCCATCCTCCATCCTCCATCCTCCATCCTCCATCCTCCATCCTCCATCCTCCATCCTCCATCCTCCATCCTCCATCCTCCATCCTCCATCCTCCATCCTCCATCCTCCATCCTCCATCCTCCATCCTCCATCCTCCATCCTCCATCCTCCATCCTCCATCCTCCATCCTCCATCCTCCATCCTCCATCCTCCATCCTCCATCCTCCATCCTCCATCCTCCATCCTCCATCCTCCATCCTCCATCCTCCATCCTCCATCCTCCATCCTCCATCCTCCATCCTCCATCCTCCATCCTCCATCCTCCATCCTCCATCCTCCATCCTCCATCCTCCATCCTCCATCCTCCATCCTCCATCCTCCATCCTCCATCCTCCATCCTCCATCCTCCATCCTCCATCCTCCATCCTCCATCCTCCATCCTCCATCCTCCATCCTCCATCCTCCATCCTCCATCCTCCATCCTCCATCCTCCATCCTCCATCCTCCATCCTCCATCCTCCATCCTCCATCCTCCATCCTCCATCCTCCATCCTCCATCCTCCATCCTCCATCCTCCATCCTCCATCCTCCATCCTCCATCCTCCATCCTCCATCCTCCATCCTCCATCCTCCATCCTCCATCCTCCATCCTCCATCCTCCATCCTCCATCCTCCATCCTCCATCCTCCATCCTCCATCCTCCATCCTCCATCCTCCATCCTCCATCCTCCATCCTCCATCCTCCATCCTCCATCCTCCATCCTCCATCCTCCATCCTCCATCCTCCATCCTCCATCCTCCATCCTCCATCCTCCATCCTCCATCCTCCATCCTCCATCCTCCATCCTCCATCCTCCATCCTCCATCCTCCATCCTCCATCCTCCATCCTCCATCCTCCATCCTCCATCCTCCATCCTCCATCCTCCATCCTCCATCCTCCATCCTCCATCCTCCATCCTCCATCCTCCATCCTCCATCCTCCATCCTCCATCCTCCATCCTCCATCCTCCATCCTCCATCCTCCATCCTCCATCCTCCATCCTCCATCCTCCATCCTCCATCCTCCATCCTCCATCCTCCATCCTCCATCCTCCATCCTCCATCCTCCATCCTCCATCCTCCATCCTCCATCCTCCATCCTCCATCCTCCATCCTCCATCCTCCATCCTCCATCCTCCATCCTCCATCCTCCATCCTCCATCCTCCATCCTCCATCCTCCATCCTCCATCCTCCATCCTCCATCCTCCATCCTCCATCCTCCATCCTCCATCCTCCATCCTCCATCCTCCATCCTCCATCCTCCATCCTCCATCCTCCATCCTCCATCCTCCATCCTCCATCCTCCATCCTCCATCCTCCATCCTCCATCCTCCATCCTCCATCCTCCATCCTCCATCCTCCATCCTCCATCCTCCATCCTCCATCCTCCATCCTCCATCCTCCATCCTCCATCCTCCATCCTCCATCCTCCATCCTCCATCCTCCATCCTCCATCCTCCATCCTCCATCCTCCATCCTCCATCCTCCATCCTCCATCCTCCATCCTCCATCCTCCATCCTCCATCCTCCATCCTCCATCCTCCATCCTCCATCCTCCATCCTCCATCCTCCATCCTCCATCCTCCATCCTCCATCCTCCATCCTCCATCCTCCATCCTCCATCCTCCATCCTCCATCCTCCATCCTCCATCCTCCATCCTCCATCCTCCATCCTCCATCCTCCATCCTCCATCCTCCATCCTCCATCCTCCATCCTCCATCCTCCATCCTCCATCCTCCATCCTCCATCCTCCATCCTCCATCCTCCATCCTCCATCCTCCATCCTCCATCCTCCATCCTCCATCCTCCATCCTCCATCCTCCATCCTCCATCCTCCATCCTCCATCCTCCATCCTCCATCCTCCATCCTCCATCCTCCATCCTCCATCCTCCATCCTCCATCCTCCATCCTCCATCCTCCATCCTCCATCCTCCATCCTCCATCCTCCATCCTCCATCCTCCATCCTCCATCCTCCATCCTCCATCCTCCATCCTCCATCCTCCATCCTCCATCCTCCATCCTCCATCCTCCATCCTCCATCCTCCATCCTCCATCCTCCATCCTCCATCCTCCATCCTCCATCCTCCATCCTCCATCCTCCATCCTCCATCCTCCATCCTCCATCCTCCATCCTCCATCCTCCATCCTCCATCCTCCATCCTCCATCCTCCATCCTCCATCCTCCATCCTCCATCCTCCATCCTCCATCCTCCATCCTCCATCCTCCATCCTCCATCCTCCATCCTCCATCCTCCATCCTCCATCCTCCATCCTCCATCCTCCATCCTCCATCCTCCATCCTCCATCCTCCATCCTCCATCCTCCATCCTCCATCCTCCATCCTCCATCCTCCATCCTCCATCCTCCATCCTCCATCCTCCATCCTCCATCCTCCATCCTCCATCCTCCATCCTCCATCCTCCATCCTCCATCCTCCATCCTCCATCCTCCATCCTCCATCCTCCATCCTCCATCCTCCATCCTCCATCCTCCATCCTCCATCCTCCATCCTCCATCCTCCATCCTCCATCCTCCATCCTCCATCCTCCATCCTCCATCCTCCATCCTCCATCCTCCATCCTCCATCCTCCATCCTCCATCCTCCATCCTCCATCCTCCATCCTCCATCCTCCATCCTCCATCCTCCATCCTCCATCCTCCATCCTCCATCCTCCATCCTCCATCCTCCATCCTCCATCCTCCATCCTCCATCCTCCATCCTCCATCCTCCATCCTCCATCCTCCATCCTCCATCCTCCATCCTCCATCCTCCATCCTCCATCCTCCATCCTCCATCCTCCATCCTCCATCCTCCATCCTCCATCCTCCATCCTCCATCCTCCATCCTCCATCCTCCATCCTCCATCCTCCATCCTCCATCCTCCATCCTCCATCCTCCATCCTCCATCCTCCATCCTCCATCCTCCATCCTCCATCCTCCATCCTCCATCCTCCATCCTCCATCCTCCATCCTCCATCCTCCATCCTCCATCCTCCATCCTCCATCCTCCATCCTCCATCCTCCATCCTCCATCCTCCATCCTCCATCCTCCATCCTCCATCCTCCATCCTCCATCCTCCATCCTCCATCCTCCATCCTCCATCCTCCATCCTCCATCCTCCATCCTCCATCCTCCATCCTCCATCCTCCATCCTCCATCCTCCATCCTCCATCCTCCATCCTCCATCCTCCATCCTCCATCCTCCATCCTCCATCCTCCATCCTCCATCCTCCATCCTCCATCCTCCATCCTCCATCCTCCATCCTCCATCCTCCATCCTCCATCCTCCATCCTCCATCCTCCATCCTCCATCCTCCATCCTCCATCCTCCATCCTCCATCCTCCATCCTCCATCCTCCATCCTCCATCCTCCATCCTCCATCCTCCATCCTCCATCCTCCATCCTCCATCCTCCATCCTCCATCCTCCATCCTCCATCCTCCATCCTCCATCCTCCATCCTCCATCCTCCATCCTCCATCCTCCATCCTCCATCCTCCATCCTCCATCCTCCATCCTCCATCCTCCATCCTCCATCCTCCATCCTCCATCCTCCATCCTCCATCCTCCATCCTCCATCCTCCATCCTCCATCCTCCATCCTCCATCCTCCATCCTCCATCCTCCATCCTCCATCCTCCATCCTCCATCCTCCATCCTCCATCCTCCATCCTCCATCCTCCATCCTCCATCCTCCATCCTCCATCCTCCATCCTCCATCCTCCATCCTCCATCCTCCATCCTCCATCCTCCATCCTCCATCCTCCATCCTCCATCCTCCATCCTCCATCCTCCATCCTCCATCCTCCATCCTCCATCCTCCATCCTCCATCCTCCATCCTCCATCCTCCATCCTCCATCCTCCATCCTCCATCCTCCATCCTCCATCCTCCATCCTCCATCCTCCATCCTCCATCCTCCATCCTCCATCCTCCATCCTCCATCCTCCATCCTCCATCCTCCATCCTCCATCCTCCATCCTCCATCCTCCATCCTCCATCCTCCATCCTCCATCCTCCATCCTCCATCCTCCATCCTCCATCCTCCATCCTCCATCCTCCATCCTCCATCCTCCATCCTCCATCCTCCATCCTCCATCCTCCATCCTCCATCCTCCATCCTCCATCCTCCATCCTCCATCCTCCATCCTCCATCCTCCATCCTCCATCCTCCATCCTCCATCCTCCATCCTCCATCCTCCATCCTCCATCCTCCATCCTCCATCCTCCATCCTCCATCCTCCATCCTCCATCCTCCATCCTCCATCCTCCATCCTCCATCCTCCATCCTCCATCCTCCATCCTCCATCCTCCATCCTCCATCCTCCATCCTCCATCCTCCATCCTCCATCCTCCATCCTCCATCCTCCATCCTCCATCCTCCATCCTCCATCCTCCATCCTCCATCCTCCATCCTCCATCCTCCATCCTCCATCCTCCATCCTCCATCCTCCATCCTCCATCCTCCATCCTCCATCCTCCATCCTCCATCCTCCATCCTCCATCCTCCATCCTCCATCCTCCATCCTCCATCCTCCATCCTCCATCCTCCATCCTCCATCCTCCATCCTCCATCCTCCATCCTCCATCCTCCATCCTCCATCCTCCATCCTCCATCCTCCATCCTCCATCCTCCATCCTCCATCCTCCATCCTCCATCCTCCATCCTCCATCCTCCATCCTCCATCCTCCATCCTCCATCCTCCATCCTCCATCCTCCATCCTCCATCCTCCATCCTCCATCCTCCATCCTCCATCCTCCATCCTCCATCCTCCATCCTCCATCCTCCATCCTCCATCCTCCATCCTCCATCCTCCATCCTCCATCCTCCATCCTCCATCCTCCATCCTCCATCCTCCATCCTCCATCCTCCATCCTCCATCCTCCATCCTCCATCCTCCATCCTCCATCCTCCATCCTCCATCCTCCATCCTCCATCCTCCATCCTCCATCCTCCATCCTCCATCCTCCATCCTCCATCCTCCATCCTCCATCCTCCATCCTCCATCCTCCATCCTCCATCCTCCATCCTCCATCCTCCATCCTCCATCCTCCATCCTCCATCCTCCATCCTCCATCCTCCATCCTCCATCCTCCATCCTCCATCCTCCATCCTCCATCCTCCATCCTCCATCCTCC
Organism: Beris morrisii; assembly: GCA_951812415.1. Taxonomy (NCBI): domain Eukaryota; kingdom Metazoa; phylum Arthropoda; class Insecta; order Diptera; family Stratiomyidae; genus Beris; species Beris morrisii. Next base: position 2,230 of record CATOSH010000024.1, on the reverse strand, counting down.
ATCCTCCATCCTCCATCCTCCATCCTCCATCCTCCATCCTCCATCCTCCATCCTCCATCCTCCATCCTCCATCCTCCATCCTCCATCCTCCATCCTCCATCCTCCATCCTCCATCCTCCATCCTCCATCCTCCATCCTCCATCCTCCATCCTCCATCCTCCATCCTCCATCCTCCATCCTCCATCCTCCATCCTCCATCCTCCATCCTCCATCCTCCATCCTCCATCCTCCATCCTCCATCCTCCATCCTCCATCCTCCATCCTCCATCCTCCATCCTCCATCCTCCATCCTCCATCCTCCATCCTCCATCCTCCATCCTCCATCCTCCATCCTCCATCCTCCATCCTCCATCCTCCATCCTCCATCCTCCATCCTCCATCCTCCATCCTCCATCCTCCATCCTCCATCCTCCATCCTCCATCCTCCATCCTCCATCCTCCATCCTCCATCCTCCATCCTCCATCCTCCATCCTCCATCCTCCATCCTCCATCCTCCATCCTCCATCCTCCATCCTCCATCCTCCATCCTCCATCCTCCATCCTCCATCCTCCATCCTCCATCCTCCATCCTCCATCCTCCATCCTCCATCCTCCATCCTCCATCCTCCATCCTCCATCCTCCATCCTCCATCCTCCATCCTCCATCCTCCATCCTCCATCCTCCATCCTCCATCCTCCATCCTCCATCCTCCATCCTCCATCCTCCATCCTCCATCCTCCATCCTCCATCCTCCATCCTCCATCCTCCATCCTCCATCCTCCATCCTCCATCCTCCATCCTCCATCCTCCATCCTCCATCCTCCATCCTCCATCCTCCATCCTCCATCCTCCATCCTCCATCCTCCATCCTCCATCCTCCATCCTCCATCCTCCATCCTCCATCCTCCATCCTCCATCCTCCATCCTCCATCCTCCATCCTCCATCCTCCATCCTCCATCCTCCATCCTCCATCCTCCATCCTCCATCCTCCATCCTCCATCCTCCATCCTCCATCCTCCATCCTCCATCCTCCATCCTCCATCCTCCATCCTCCATCCTCCATCCTCCATCCTCCATCCTCCATCCTCCATCCTCCATCCTCCATCCTCCATCCTCCATCCTCCATCCTCCATCCTCCATCCTCCATCCTCCATCCTCCATCCTCCATCCTCCATCCTCCATCCTCCATCCTCCATCCTCCATCCTCCATCCTCCATCCTCCATCCTCCATCCTCCATCCTCCATCCTCCATCCTCCATCCTCCATCCTCCATCCTCCATCCTCCATCCTCCATCCTCCATCCTCCATCCTCCATCCTCCATCCTCCATCCTCCATCCTCCATCCTCCATCCTCCATCCTCCATCCTCCATCCTCCATCCTCCATCCTCCATCCTCCATCCTCCATCCTCCATCCTCCATCCTCCATCCTCCATCCTCCATCCTCCATCCTCCATCCTCCATCCTCCATCCTCCATCCTCCATCCTCCATCCTCCATCCTCCATCCTCCATCCTCCATCCTCCATCCTCCATCCTCCATCCTCCATCCTCCATCCTCCATCCTCCATCCTCCATCCTCCATCCTCCATCCTCCATCCTCCATCCTCCATCCTCCATCCTCCATCCTCCATCCTCCATCCTCCATCCTCCATCCTCCATCCTCCATCCTCCATCCTCCATCCTCCATCCTCCATCCTCCATCCTCCATCCTCCATCCTCCATCCTCCATCCTCCATCCTCCATCCTCCATCCTCCATCCTCCATCCTCCATCCTCCATCCTCCATCCTCCATCCTCCATCCTCCATCCTCCATCCTCCATCCTCCATCCTCCATCCTCCATCCTCCATCCTCCATCCTCCATCCTCCATCCTCCATCCTCCATCCTCCATCCTCCATCCTCCATCCTCCATCCTCCATCCTCCATCCTCCATCCTCCATCCTCCATCCTCCATCCTCCATCCTCCATCCTCCATCCTCCATCCTCCATCCTCCATCCTCCATCCTCCATCCTCCATCCTCCATCCTCCATCCTCCATCCTCCATCCTCCATCCTCCATCCTCCATCCTCCATCCTCCATCCTCCATCCTCCATCCTCCATCCTCCATCCTCCATCCTCCATCCTCCATCCTCCATCCTCCATCCTCCATCCTCCATCCTCCATCCTCCATCCTCCATCCTCCATCCTCCATCCTCCATCCTCCATCCTCCATCCTCCATCCTCCATCCTCCATCCTCCATCCTCCATCC
>CATOSH010000023.1:0-72186 GCA_951812415.1 Beris morrisii | reverse complement strand
GGAAGTTCATTCGGGGGACGTGGTGGGTACGTGGTGGGTACGAAACGTACCCACCACGTACCCACCAATGGGTATGAGCACATAGGCCGAGGTTTTTGCAAGTGACCACTTAAATTAAAGTTAAAATTTAATTCAAATCCTAAAACAGATTTAAAAAAACAATTTGAGCCCAGGAGAGCGGAAGTTCATTGCGGAGGACGTGGTGGGTACGTGGTGGGTACGAAACGTACCCACCACGTACCCACCAATGGGTATGAGCACATAGGCCGAGACTTTTGCAAGTGACCACTTAAATTAAAGTTAAAATTTAATTCAAATCCTAAAACAGATTTAAAAAAAACAATTTGAGCCCAGGAGAGCGGAAGTTCATTCGGGGGACGTGGTGGGTACGTGGTGGGTACGAAACGTACCCACCACGTACCCACCAATGGGTATGAGCACATAGGCCGAGGTTTTTGCAAGTGACCACTTAAATTAAAGTTAAAATTTAATTCAAATCCTAAAACAGATTTAAAAAAAACAATTTGAGCCCAGGAGAGCGGAAGTTCATTGCGGGGGACGTGGTGGGTACGTGGTGGGTACGAAACGTACCCACCACGTACCCACCAATGGGTATGAGCACATAGGCCGAGATTTTTGCAAGTGACCACTTAAATTAAAGTTAAAATTTAATTCAAATCCTAAAACAGATTTAAAAAAAACAATTTGAGCCCAGGAGAGCGGAAGTTCATTGCGGGGGACGTGGTGGGTACGTGGTGGGTACGAAACGTACCCACCACGTACCCACCAATGGGTATGAGCACATAGGCCGAGATTTTTGCAAGTGACCACTTAAATTAAAGTTAAAATTTAATTCAAATCCTAAAACAGATTTAAAAAAAACAATTTGAGCCCAGGAGAGCGGAAGTTCATTCGGGGGACGTGGTGGGTACGTGGTGGGTACGAAACGTACCCACCACGTACCCACCAATGGGTATGAGCACATAGGCCGAGTTTTTGCAAGTGACCACTTAAATTAAAGTTAAAATTTAATTCAAATCCTAAAACAGATTTAAAAAAAACAATTTGAGCCCAGGAGAGCGGAAGTTCATTGCGGGGGACGTGGTGGGTACGTGGTGGGTACGAAACGTACCCACCACGTACCCACCAATGGGTATGAGCACATAGGCCGAGGTTTTTGCAAGTGACCACTTAAATTAAAGTTAAAATTTAATTCAAATCCTAAAACAGATTTAAAAAAAACAATTTGAGCCCAGGAGAGCGGAAGTTCATTGCGGGGGACGTGGTGGGTACGTGGTGGGTACGAAACGTACCCACCACGTACCCACCAATGGGTATGAGCACATAGGCCGAGATTTTTGCAAGTGACCACTTAAATTAAAGTTAAAATTTAATTCAAATCCTAAAACAGATTTAAAAAAAACAATTTGAGCCCAGGAGAGCGGAAGTTCATTGCGGGGGACGTGGTGGGTACGTGGTGGGTACGAAACGTACCCACCACGTACCCACCAATGGGTATGAGCACATAGGCCGAGGTTTTTGCAAGTGACCACTTAAATTAAAGTTAAAATTTAATTCAAATCCTAAAACAGATTTAAAAAAAACAATTTGAGCCCAGGAGAGCGGAAGTTCATTGCGGGGGACGTGGTGGGTACGTGGTGGGTACGAAACGTACCCACCACGTACCCACCAATGGGTATGAGCACATAGGCCGAGATTTTTGCAAGTGACCACTTAAATTAAAGTTAAAATTTAATTCAAATCCTAAAACAGATTTAAAAAAAACAATTTGAGCCCAGGAGAGCGGAAGTTCATTGCGGGGGACGTGGTGGGTACGTGGTGGGTACGAAACGTACCCACCACGTACCCACCAATGGGTATGAGCACATAGGCCGAGGTTTTTGCAAGTGACCACTTAAATTAAAGTTAAAATTTAATTCAAATCCTAAAACAGATTTAAAAAAAACAATTTGAGCCCAGGAGAGCGGAAGTTCATTCGGGGGACGTGGTGGGTACGTGGTGGGTACGAAACGTACCCACCACGTACCCACCAATGGGTATGAGCACATAGGCCGAGGTTTTTGCAAGTGACCACTTAAATTAAAGTTAAAATTTAATTCAAATCCTAAAACAGATTTAAAAAAAAACAATTTGAGCCCAGGAGAGCGGAAGTTCATTGCGGGGGACGTGGTGGGTACGTGGTGGGTACGAAACGTACCCACCACGTACCCACCAATGGGTATGAGCACATAGGCCGAGATTTTTGCAAGTGACCACTTAAATTAAAGTTAAAATTTAATTCAAATCCTAAAACAGATTTAAAAAAAACAATTTGAGCCCAGGAGAGCGGAAGTTCATTCGGGGGACGTGGTGGGTACGTGGTGGGTACGAAACGTACCCACCACGTACCCACCAATGGGTATGAGCACATAGGCCGAGGTTTTTGCAAGTGACCACTTAAATTAAAGTTAAAATTTAATTCAAATCCTAAAACAGATTTAAAAAAAACAATTTGAGCCCAGGAGAGCGGAAGTTCATTGCGGGGGACGTGGTGGGTACGTGGTGGGTACGAAACGTACCCACCACGTACCCACCAATGGGTATGAGCACATAGGCCGAGATTTTTGCAAGTGACCACTTAAATTAAAGTTAAAATTTAATTCAAATCCTAAAACAGATTTAAAAAAAACAATTTGAGCCCAGGAGAGCGGAAGTTCATTGCGGGGGGACGTGGTGGGTACGAAACGTACCCACCACGTACCCACCAATGGGTATGAGCACATAGGCCGAGATTTTTGCAAGTGACCACTTAAATTAAAGTTAAAATTTAATTCAAATCCTAAAACAGATTTAAAAAAAACAATTTGAGCCCAGGAGAGCGGAAGTTCATTGCGGGGACGTGGTGGGTACGTGGTGGGTACGAAACGTACCCACCACGTACCCACCAATGGGTATGAGCACATAGGCCGAGATTTTTGCAAGTGACCACTTAAATTAAAGTTAAAATTTAATTCAAATCCTAAAACAGATTTAAAAAAACAATTTGAGCCCAGGAGAGCGGAAGTTCATTGCGGGGGACGTGGTGGGTACGTGGTGGGTACGAAACGTACCCACCACGTACCCACCAATGGGTATGAGCACATAGGCCGAGATTTTTGCAAGTGACCACTTAAATTAAAGTTAAAATTTAATTCAAATCCTAAAACAGATTTAAAAAAAACAATTTGAGCCCAGGAGAGCGGAAGTTCATTCGGGGGACGTGGTGGGTACGTGGTGGGTACGAAACGTACCCACCACGTACCCACCAATGGGTATGAGCACATAGGCCGAGGTTTTTGCAAGTGACCACTTAAATTAAAGTTAAAATTTAATTCAAATCCTAAAACAGATTTAAAAAAAACAATTTGAGCCCAGGAGAGCGGAAGTTCATTTGGGGGACGTGGTGGGTACGTGGTGGGTACGAAACGTACCCACCACGTACCCACCAATGGGTATGAGCACATAGGCCGAGATTTTTGCAAGTGACCACTTAAATTAAAGTTAAAATTTAATTCAAATCCTAAAACAGATTTAAAAAAAACAATTTGAGCCCAGGAGAGCGGAAGTTCATTGCGGGGGACGTGGTGGGTACGTGGTGGGTACGAAACGTACCCACCACGTACCCACCAATGGGTATGAGCACATAGGCCGAGATTTTTGCAAGTGACCACTTAAATTAAAGTTAAAATTTAATTCAAATCCTAAAACAGATTTAAAAAAAACAATTTGAGCCCAGGAGAGCGGAAGTTCATTGCGGGGGACGTGGTGGGTACGTGGTGGGTACGAAACGTACCCACCACGTACCCACCAATGGGTATGAGCACATAGGCCGAGATTTTTGCAAGTGACCACTTAAATTAAAGTTAAAATTTAATTCAAATCCTAAAACAGATTTAAAAAAAACAATTTGAGCCCAGGAGAGCGGAAGTTCATTCGGGGGACGTGGTGGGTACGTGGTGGGTACGAAACGTACCCACCACGTACCCACCAATGGGTATGAGCACATAGGCCGAGGTTTTTGCAAGTGACCACTTAAATTAAAGTTAAAATTTAATTCAAATCCTAAAACAGATTTAAAAAAAACAATTTGAGCCCAGGAGAGCGGAAGTTCATTCGGGGGGGGGACGTGGTGGGTACGAAACGTACCCACCACGTACCCACCAATGGGTATGAGCACATAGGCCGAGATTTTTGCAAGTGACCACTTAAATTAAAGTTAAAATTTAATTCAAATCCTAAAACAGATTTAAAAAAAACAATTTGAGCCCAGGAGAGCGGAAGTTCATTCGGGGGACGTGGTGGGTACGTGGTGGGTACGAAACGTACCCACCACGTACCCACCAATGGGTATGAGCACATAGGCCGAGGTTTTTGCAAGTGACCACTTAAATTAAAGTTAAAATTTAATTCAAATCCTAAAACAGATTTAAAAAAAACAATTTGAGCCCAGGAGAGCGGAAGTTCATTGGGGGACGTGGTGGGTACGTGGTGGGTACGAAACGTACCCACCACGTACCCACCAATGGGTATGAGCACATAGGCCGAGATTTTTGCAAGTGACCACTTAAATTAAAGTTAAAATTTAATTCAAATCCTAAAACAGATTTAAAAAAAACAATTTGAGCCCAGGAGAGCGGAAGTTCATTGCGGGGGACGTGGTGGGTACGTGGTGGGTACGAAACGTACCCACCACGTACCCACCAATGGGTATGAGCACATAGGCCGAGATTTTTGCAAGTGACCACTTAAATTAAAGTTAAAATTTAATTCAAATCCTAAAACAGATTTAAAAAAAACAATTTGAGCCCAGGAGAGCGGAAGTTCATTGCGGGGGACGTGGTGGGTACGTGGTGGGTACGAAACGTACCCACCACGTACCCACCAATGGGTATGAGCACATAGGCCGAGATTTTTGCAAGTGACCACTTAAATTAAAGTTAAAATTTAATTCAAATCCTAAAACAGATTTAAAAAAAACAATTTGAGCCCAGGAGAGCGGAAGTTCATTGCGGGGGACGTGGTGGGTACGTGGTGGGTACGAAACGTACCCACCACGTACCCACCAATGGGTATGAGCACATAGGCCGAGATTTTTGCAAGTGACCACTTAAATTAAAGTTAAAATTTAATTCAAATCCTAAAACAGATTTAAAAAAAACAATTTGAGCCCAGGAGAGCGGAAGTTCATTGCGGGGGACGTGGTGGGTACGTGGTGGGTACGAAACGTACCCACCACGTACCCACCAATGGGTATGAGCACATAGGCCGAGATTTTTGCAAGTGACCACTTAAATTAAAGTTAAAATTTAATTCAAATCCTAAAACAGATTTAAAAAAAACAATTTGAGCCCAGGAGAGCGGAAGTTCATTGCGGGGGACGTGGTGGGTACGTGGTGGGTACGAAACGTACCCACCACGTACCCACCAATGGGTATGAGCACATAGGCCGAGATTTTTGCAAGTGACCACTTAAATTAAAGTTAAAATTTAATTCAAATCCTAAAACAGATTTAAAAAAAACAATTTGAGCCCAGGAGAGCGGAAGTTCATTGCGGGGGACGTGGTGGGTACGTGGTGGGTACGAAACGTACCCACCACGTACCCACCAATGGGTATGAGCACATAGGCCGAGATTTTTGCAAGTGACCACTTAAATTAAAGTTAAAATTTAATTCAAATCCTAAAACAGATTTAAAAAAAACAATTTGAGCCCAGGAGAGCGGAAGTTCATTGCGGGGGACGTGGTGGGTACGTGGTGGGTACGAAACGTACCCACCACGTACCCACCAATGGGTATGAGCACATAGGCCGAGATTTTTGCAAGTGACCACTTAAATTAAAGTTAAAATTTAATTCAAATCCTAAAACAGATTTAAAAAAAACAATTTGAGCCCAGGAGAGCGGAAGTTCATTGCGGGGGACGTGGTGGGTACGTGGTGGGTACGAAACGTACCCACCACGTACCCACCAATGGGTATGAGCACATAGGCCGAGATTTTTGCAAGTGACCACCTAAATTAAAGTTAAAATTTAATTCAAATCCTAAAACAGATTTAAAAAAAACAATTTGAGCCCAGGAGAGCGGAAGTTCATTCGGGGGACGTGGTGGGTACGTGGTGGGTACGAAACGTACCCACCACGTACCCACCAATGGGTATGAGCACATAGGCCGAGATTTTTGCAAGTGACCACTTAAATTAAAGTTAAAATTTAATTCAAATCCTAAAACAGATTTAAAAAAAACAATTTGAGCCCAGGAGAGCGGAAGTTCATTGCGGGGGACGTGGTGGGTACGTGGTGGGTACGAAACGTACCCACCACGTACCCACCAATGGGTATGAGCACATAGGCCGAGATTTTTGCAAGTGACCACTTAAATTAAAGTTAAAATTTAATTCAAATCCTAAAACAGATTTAAAAAAAACAATTTGAGCCCAGGAGAGCGGAAGTTCATTGCGGGGGACGTGGTGGGTACGTGGTGGGTACGAAACGTACCCACCACGTACCCACCAATGGGTATGAGCACATAGGCCGAGATTTTTGCAAGTGACCACTTAAATTAAAGTTAAAATTTAATTCAAATCCTAAAACAGATTTAAAAAAAACAATTTGAGCCCAGGAGAGCGGAAGTTCATTGCGGGGGACGTGGTGGGTACGTGGTGGGTACGAAACGTACCCACCACGTACCCACCAATGGGTATGAGCACATAGGCCGAGATTTTTGCAAGTGACCACTTAAATTAAAGTTAAAATTTAATTCAAATCCTAAAACAGATTTAAAAAAAACAATTTGAGCCCAGGAGAGCGGAAGTTCATTGCGGGGGACGTGGTGGGTACGTGGTGGGTACGAAACGTACCCACCACGTACCCACCAATGGGTATGAGCACATAGGCCGAGATTTTTGCAAGTGACCACTTAAATTAAAGTTAAAATTTAATTCAAATCCTAAAACAGATTTAAAAAAAACAATTTGAGCCCAGGAGAGCGGAAGTTCATTCGGGGGACGTGGTGGGTACGTGGTGGGTACGAAACGTACCCACCACGTACCCACCAATGGGTATGAGCACATAGGCCGAGATTTTTGCAAGTGACCACTTAAATTAAAGTTAAAATTTAATTCAAATCCTAAAACAGATTTAAAAAAAACAATTGGAGCCCAGGAGAGCGGAAGTTCATTGCGGGGGACGTGGTGGGTACGTGGTGGGTACGAAACGTACCCACCACGTACCCACCAATGGGTATGAGCACATAGGCCGAGATTTTTGCAAGTGACCACTTAAATTAAAGTTAAAATTTAATTCAAATCCTAAAACAGATTTAAAAAAAACAATTTGAGCCCAGGAGAGCGGAAGTTCATTGCGGGGGACGTGGTGGGTACGTGGTGGGTACGAAACGTACCCACCACGTACCCACCAATGGGTATGAGCACATAGGCCGAGATTTTTGCAAGTGACCACTTAAATTAAAGTTAAAATTTAATTCAAATCCTAAAACAGATTTAAAAAAAACAATTTGAGCCCAGGAGAGCGGAAGTTCATTGCGGGGGACGTGGTGGGTACGTGGTGGGTACGAAACGTACCCACCACGTACCCACCAATGGGTATGAGCACATAGGCCGAGATTTTTGCAAGTGACCACTTAAATTAAAGTTAAAATTTAATTCAAATCCTAAAACAGATTTAAAAAAAACAATTTGAGCCCAGGAGAGCGGAAGTTCATTGCGGGGGACGTGGTGGGTACGTGGTGGGTACGAAACGTACCCACCACGTACCCACCAATGGGTATGAGCACATAGGCCGAGATTTTTGCAAGTGACCACTTAAATTAAAGTTAAAATTTAATTCAAATCCTAAAACAGATTTAAAAAAAACAATTTGAGCCCAGGAGAGCGGAAGTTCATTCGGGGGACGTGGTGGGTACGTGGTGGGTACGAAACGTACCCACCACGTACCCACCAATGGGTATGAGCACATAGGCCGAGATTTTTGCAAGTGACCACTTAAATTAAAGTTAAAATTTAATTCAAATCCTAAAACAGATTTAAAAAAAACAATTTGAGCCCAGGAGAGCGGAAGTTCATTGCGGGGGACGTGGTGGGTACGTGGTGGGTACGAAACGTACCCACCACGTACCCACCAATGGGTATGAGCACATAGGCCGAGGTTTTTGCAAGTGACCACTTAAATTAAAGTTAAAATTTAATTCAAATCCTAAAACAGATTTAAAAAAAACAATTTGAGCCCAGGAGAGCGGAAGTTCATTGCGGGGGACGTGGTGGGTACGTGGTGGGTACGAAACGTACCCACCACGTACCCACCAATGGGTATGAGCACATAGGCCGAGATTTTTGCAAGTGACCACTTAAATTAAAGTTAAAATTTAATTCAAATCCTAAAACAGATTTAAAAAAACAATTTGAGCCCAGGAGAGCGGAAGTTCATTGCGGGGGACGTGGTGGGTACGTGGTGGGTACGAAACGTACCCACCACGTACCCACCAATGGGTATGAGCACATAGGCCGAGATTTTTGCAAGTGACCACTTAAATTAAAGTTAAAATTTAATTCAAATCCTAAAACAGATTTAAAAAAAACAATTTGAGCCCAGGAGAGCGGAAGTTCATTGCGGGGGACGTGGTGGGTACGTGGTGGGTACGAAACGTACCCACCACGTACCCACCAATGGGTATGAGCACATAGGCCGAGATTTTTGCAAGTGACCACTTAAATTAAAGTTAAAATTTAATTCAAATCCTAAAACAGATTTAAAAAAAACAATTTGAGCCCAGGAGAGCGGAAGTTCATTGCGGGGGACGTGGTGGGTACGTGGTGGGTACGAAACGTACCCACCACGTACCCACCAATGGGTATGAGCACATAGGCCGAGATTTTTGCAAGTGACCACTTAAATTAAAGTTAAAATTTAATTCAAATCCTAAAACAGATTTAAAAAAAACAATTTGAGCCCAGGAGAGCGGAAGTTCATTGCGGGGGACGTGGTGGGTACGTGGTGGGTACGAAACGTACCCACCACGTACCCACCAATGGGTATGAGCACATAGGCCGAGATTTTTGCAAGTGACCACTTAAATTAAAGTTAAAATTTAATTCAAATCCTAAAACAGATTTAAAAAAAACAATTTGAGCCCAGGAGAGCGGAAGTTCATTGCGGGGGACGTGGTGGGTACGTGGTGGGTACGAAACGTACCCACCACGTACCCACCAATGGGTATGAGCACATAGGCCGAGATTTTTGCAAGTGACCACTTAAATTAAAGTTAAAATTTAATTCAAATCCTAAAACAGATTTAAAAAAAACAATTTGAGCCCAGGAGAGCGGAAGTTCATTGCGGGGGACGTGGTGGGTACGTGGTGGGTACGAAACGTACCCACCACGTACCCACCAATGGGTATGAGCACATAGGCCGAGATTTTTGCAAGTGACCACTTAAATTAAAGTTAAAATTTAATTCAAATCCTAAAACAGATTTAAAAAAAACAATTTGAGCCCAGGAGAGCGGAAGTTCATTCGGGGGACGTGGTGGGTACGTGGTGGGTACGAAACGTACCCACCACGTACCCACCAATGGGTATGAGCACATAGGCCGAGATTTTTGCAAGTGACCACTTAAATTAAAGTTAAAATTTAATTCAAATCCTAAAACAGATTTAAAAAAAACAATTTGAGCCCAGGAGAGCGGAAGTTCATTGCGGGGGACGTGGTGGGTACGTGGTGGGTACGAAACGTACCCACCACGTACCCACCAATGGGTATGAGCACATAGGCCGAGATTTTTGCAAGTGACCACTTAAATTAAAGTTAAAATTTAATTCAAATCCTAAAACAGATTTAAAAAAAACAATTTGAGCCCAGGAGAGCGAAGTTCATTGCGGGGGACGTGGTGGGTACGTGGTGGGTACGAAACGTACCCACCACGTACCCACCAATGGGTATGAGCACATAGGCCGAGATTTTTGCAAGTGACCACTTAAATTAAAGTTAAAATTTAATTCAAATCCTAAAACAGATTTAAAAAAAACAATTTGAGCCCAGGAGAGCGGAAGTTCATTCGGGGGACGTGGTGGGTACGTGGTGGGTACGAAACGTACCCACCACGTACCCACCAATGGGTATGAGCACATAGGCCGAGATTTTTGCAAGTGACCACTTAAATTAAAGTTAAAATTTAATTCAAATCCTAAAACAGATTTAAAAAAAACAATTTGAGCCCAGGAGAGCGGAAGTTCATTGCGGGGGACTTGGGGGGTACGTGGTGGGTACGAAACGTACCCACCACGTACCCACCAATGGGTATGAGCACATAGGCCGAGATTTTTGCAAGTGACCACTTAAATTAAAGTTAAAATTTAATTCAAATCCTAAAACAGATTTAAAAAAAACAATTTGAGCCCAGGAGAGCGGAAGTTCATTGCGGGGGACATGGTGGGTACGTGGTGGGTACGAAACGTACCCACCACGTACCCACCAATGGGTATGAGCACATAGGCCGAGATTTTTGCAAGTGACCACTTAAATTAAAGTTAAAATTTAATTCAAATCCTAAAACAGATTTAAAAAAAACAATTTGAGCCCAGGAGAGCGGAAGTTCATTCGGGGGACGTGGTGGGTACGTGGTGGGTACGAAACGTACCCACCACGTACCCACCAATGGGTATGAGCACATAGGCCGAGATTTTTGCAAGTGACCACTTAAATTAAAGTTAAAATTTAATTCAAATCCTAAAACAGATTTAAAAAAAACAATTTGAGCCCAGGAGAGCGGAAGTTCATTGCGGGGGACTTGGGGGGTACGTGGTGGGTACGAAACGTACCCACCACGTACCCAACAATGGGTATGAGCACATAGGCCGAGATTTTTGCAAGTGACCACTTAAATTAAAGTTAAAATTTAATTCAAATCCTAAAACAGATTTAAAAAAAACAATTTGAGCCCAGGAGAGCGGAAGTTCATTGCGGGGGACGTGGTGGGTACGTGGTGGGTACGAAACGTACCCACCACGTACCCACCAATGGGTATGAGCACATAGGCCGAGATTTTTGCAAGTGACCACTTAAATTAAAGTTAAAATTTAATTCAAATCCTAAAACAGATTTAAAAAAAACAATTTGAGCCCAGGAGAGCGGAAGTTCATTGCGGGGGACGTGGTGGGTACGTGGTGGGTACGAAACGTACCCACCACGTACCCACCAATGGGTATGAGCACATAGGCCGAGATTTTTGCAAGTGACCACTTAAATTAAAGTTAAAATTTAATTCAAATCCTAAAACAGATTTAAAAAAAACAATTTGAGCCCAGGAGAGCGGAAGTTCATTGCGGGGGACGTGGTGGGTACGTGGTGGGTACGAAACGTACCCACCACGTACCCACCAATGGGTATGAGCACATAGGCCGAGATTTTTGCAAGTGACCACTTAAATTAAAGTTAAAATTTAATTCAAATCCTAAAACAGATTTAAAAAAAACAATTTGAGCCCAGGAGAGCGGAAGTTCATTCGGGGACGTGGTGGGTACGTGGTGGGTACGAAACGTACCCACCAATGGGTATGAGCACATAGGCCGAGGTTTTTGCAAGTGACCACTTAAATTAAAGTTAAAATTTAATTCAAATCCTAAAACAGATTTAAAAAAAACAATTTGAGCCCAGGAGAGCGGAAGTTCATTCGGGGGACGTGGTGGGTACGTGGTGGGTACGAAACGTACCCACCACGTACCCACCAATGGGTATGAGCACATAGGCCGAGATTTTTGCAAGTGACCACTTAAATTAAAGTTAAAATTTAATTCAAATCCTAAAACAGATTTAAAAAAAACAATTTGAGCCCAGGAGAGCGGAAGTTCATTGCGAGGGACGTGGTGGGTACGTGGTGGGTACGAAACGTACCCACCACGTACCCACCAATGGGTATGAGCACATAGGCCGAGATTTTTGCAAGTGACCACTTAAATTAAAGTTAAAATTTAATTCAAATCCTAAAACAGATTTAAAAAAAACAATTTGAGCCCAGGAGAGCGGAAGTTCATTGCGGGGGACGTGGTGGGTACGTGGTGGGTACGAAACGTACCCACCACGTACCCACCAATGGGTATGAGCACATAGGCCGAGATTTTTGCAAGTGACCACTTAAATTAAAGTTAAAATTTAATTCAAATCCTAAAACAGATTTAAAAAAAACAATTTGAGCCCAGGAGAGCGGAAGTTCATTGCGGGGGACGTGGTGGGTACGAAACGTACCCACCACGTACCCACCAATGGGTATGAGCACATAGGCCGAGATTTTTGCAAGTGACCACTTAAATTAAAGTTAAAATTTAATTCAAATCCTAAAACAGATTTAAAAAAAACAATTTGAGCCCAGGAGAGCGGAAGTTCATTCGGGGGACGTGGTGGGTACGTGGTGGGTACGAAACGTACCCACCACGTACCCACCAATGGGTATGAGCACATAGGCCGAGGTTTTTGCAAGTGACCACTTAAATTAAAGTTAAAATTTAATTCAAATCCTAAAACAGATTTAAAAAAAACAATTTGAGCCCAGGAGAGCGGAAGTTCATTGCGGGGGACGTGGTGGGTACGTGGTGGGTACGAAACGTACCCACCACGTACCCACCAATGGGTATGAGCACATAGGCCGAGATTTTTGCAAGTGACCACTTAAATTAAAGTTAAAATTTAATTCAAATCCTAAAACAGATTTAAAAAAAACAATTTGAGCCCAGGAGAGCGGAAGTTCATTGCGGGGGACGTGGTGGGTACGTGGTGGGTACGAAACGTACCCACCACGTACCCACCAATGGGTATGAGCACATAGGCCGAGATTTTTGCAAGTGACCACTTAAATTAAAGTTAAAATTTAATTCAAATCCTAAAACAGATTTAAAAAAAACAATTTGAGCCCAGGAGAGCGGAAGTTCATTGCGGGGGACGTGGTGGGTACGTGGTGGGTACGAAACGTACCCACCACGTACCCACCAATGGGTATGAGCACATAGGCCGAGATTTTTGCAAGTGACCACTTAAATTAAAGTTAAAATTTAATTCAAATCCTAAAACAGATTTAAAAAAAACAATTTGAGCCCAGGAGAGCGGAAGTTCATTGCGGGGGACGTGGTGGGTACGTGGTGGGTACGAGACGTACCCACCACGTACCCACCAATGGGTATGAGCACATAGGCCGAGGTTTTTGCAAGTGACCACTTAAATTAAAGTTAAAATTTAATTCAAATCCTAAAACAGATTTAAAAAAAACAATTTGAGCCCAGGAGAGCGGAAGTTCATTGCGGGGGACGTGGTGGGTACGTGGTGGGTACGAAACGTACCCACCACGTACCCACCAATGGGTATGAGCACATAGGCCGAGGTTTTTGCAAGTGACCACTTAAATTAAAGTTAAAATTTAATTCAAATCCTAAAACAGATTTAAAAAAAACAATTTGAGCCCAGGAGAGCGGAAGTTCATTGCGGGGGACGTGGTGGGTACGTGGTGGGTACGAAACGTACCCACCACGTACCCACCAATGGGTATGAGCACATAGGCCGAGATTTTTGCAAGTGACCACTTAAATTAAAGTTAAAATTTAATTCAAATCCTAAAACAGATTTAAAAAAAACAATTTGAGCCCAGGAGAGCGGAAGTTCATTGCGGGGGACGTGGTGGGTACGTGGTGGGTACGAAACGTACCCACCACGTACCCACCAATGGGTATGAGCACATAGGCCGAGATTTTTGCAAGTGACCACTTAAATTAAAGTTAAAATTTAATTCAAATCCTAAAACAGATTTAAAAAAAACAATTTGAGCCCAGGAGAGCGGAAGTTCATTGCGGGGGACGTGGTGGGTACGTGGTGGGTACGAAACGTACCCACCACGTACCCACCAATGGGTATGAGCACATAGGCCGAGATTTTTGCAAGTGACCACTTAAATTAAAGTTAAAATTTAATTCAAATCCTAAAACAGATTTAAAAAAAACAATTTGAGCCCAGGAGAGCGGAAGTTCATTCGGGGGACGTGGTGGGTACGTGGTGGGTACGAAACGTACCCACCACGTACCCACCAATGGGTATGAGCACATAGGCCGAGGTTTTTGCAAGTGACCACTTAAATTAAAGTTAAAATTTAATTCAAATCCTAAAACAGATTTAAAAAAAACAATTTGAGCCCAGGAGAGCGGAAGTTCATTGCGGGGGACGTGGTGGGTACGTGGTGGGTACGAAACGTACCCACCACGTACCCACCAATGGGTATGAGCACATAGGCCGAGGTTTTTGCAAGTGACCACTTAAATTAAAGTTAAAATTTAATTCAAATCCTGAAACAGATTTAAAAAAAACAATTTGAGCCCAGGAGAGCGAAAGTTCATTGCGGGGGACGTGGTGGGTACGTGGTGGGTACGAAACGTACCCACCACGTACCCACCAATGGGTATGAGCACATAGGCCGAGATTTTTGCAAGTGACCACTTAAATTAAAGTTAAAATTTAATTCAAATCCTAAAACAGATTTAAAAAAAACAATTTGAGCCCAGGAGAGCGGAAGTTCATTGCGGGGGACGTGGTGGGTACGTGGTGGGTACGAAACGTACCCACCACGTACCCACCAATGGGTATGAGCACATAGGCCGAGATTTTTGCAAGTGACCACTTAAATTAAAGTTAAAATTTAATTCAAATCCTAAAACAGATTTAAAAAAAACAATTTGAGCCCAGGAGAGCGGAAGTTCATTGCGGGGGACGTGGTGGGTACGTGGTGGGTACGAAACGTACCCACCACGTACCCACCAATGGGTATGAGCACATAGGCCGAGATTTTTGCAAGTGACCACTTAAATTAAAGTTAAAATTTAATTCAAATCCTAAAACAGATTTAAAAAAAACAATTTGAGCCCAGGAGAGCGGAAGTTCATTCGGGGGACGTGGTGGGTACGTGGTGGGTACGAAACGTACCCACCACGTACCCACCAATGGGTATGAGCACATAGGCCGAGGTTTTTGCAAGTGACCACTTAAATTAAAGTTAAAATTTAATTCAAATCCTAAAACAGATTTAAAAAAAACAATTTGAGCCCAGGAGAGCGGAAGTTCATTGCGGGGGACGTGGTGGGTACGTGGTGGGTACGAAACGTACCCACCACGTACCCACCAATGGGTATGAGCACATAGGCCGAGGTTTTTGCAAGTGACCACTTAAATTAAAGTTAAAATTTAATTCAAATCCTAAAACAGATTTAAAAAAAACAATTTGAGCCCAGGAGAGCGGAAGTTCATTGCGGGGGACGTGGTGGGTACGTGGTGGGTACGAAACGTACCCACCACGTACCCACCAATGGGTATGAGCACATAGGCCGAGATTTTTGCAAGTGACCACTTAAATTAAAGTTAAAATTTAATTCAAATCCTAAAACAGATTTAAAAAAAACAATTTGAGCCCAGGAGAGCGGAAGTTCATTGCGGGGGACGTGGTGGGTACGTGGTGGGTACGAAACGTACCCACCACGTACCCACCAATGGGTATGAGCACATAGGCCGAGATTTTTGCAAGTGACCACTTAAATTAAAGTTAAAATTTAATTCAAATCCTAAAACAGATTTAAAAAAAACAATTTGAGCCCAGGAGAGCGGAAGTTCATTGTGGGGGACGTGGTGGGTACGTGGTGGATACGAAACGTACCCACCACGTATCCACCAATGGGTATGAGCACATAGGTCGAGATTTTTGCAAGTGACCACTTAAATTAAAGTTAAAATTTAATTCAAATCCTAAAACAGATTTAAAAAAAACAATTTGAGCCCAGGAGAGCGGAAGTTCATTCGGGGGACGTGGTGGGTACGTGGTGGGTACGAAACGTACCCACCACGTACCCACCAATGGGTATGAGCACATAGGCCGAGGTTTTTGCAAGTGACCACTTAAATTAAAGTTAAAATTTAATTCAAATCCTAAAACAGATTTAAAAAAAACAATTTGAGCCCAGGAGAGCGGAAGTTCATTCGGGGGACGTGGTGGGTACGTGGTGGGTACGAAACGTACCCACCACGTACCCACCAATGGGTATGAGCACATAGGCCGAGATTTTTGCAAGTGACCACTTAAATTAAAGTTAAAATTTAATTCAAATCCTAAAACAGATTTAAAAAAAACAATTTGAGCCCAGGAGAGCGGAAGTTCATTGCGGGGGACGTGGTGGGTACGTGGTGGGTACGAAACGTACCCACCACGTACCCACCAATGGGTATGAGCACATAGGCCGAGATTTTTGCAAGTGACCACTTAAATTAAAGTTAAAATTTAATTCAAATCCTAAAACAGATTTAAAAAAAACAATTTGAGCCCAGGAGAGCGGAAGTTCATTGCGGGGGACGTGGTGGGTACGTGGTGGGTACGAAACGTACCCACCACGTACCCACCAATGGGTATGAGCACATAGGCCGAGATTTTTGCAAGTGACCACTTAAATTAAAGTTAAAATTTAATTCAAATCCTAAAACAGATTTAAAAAAAACAATTTGAGCCCAGGAGAGCGGAAGTTCATTGCGGTGGTCGTGGTGGGTACGTGGTGGGTACGAAACGTACCCACCACGTACCCACCAATGGGTATGAGCACATAGGCCGAGGTTTTTGCAAGTGACCACTTAAATTAAAGTTAAAATTTAATTCAAATCCTAAAACAGATTTAAAAAAAACAATTTGAGCCCAGGAGAGCGGAAGTTCATTGCGGGGGACGTGGTGGGTACGTGGTGGGTACGAAACGTACCCACCACGTACCCACCAATGAGTATGAGCACATAGGCCGAGATTTTTGCAAGTGACCACTTAAATTAAAGTTAAAATTTAATTCAAATCCTAAAACAGATTTAAAAAAAACAATTTGAGCCCAGGAGAGCGGAAGTTCATTGCGGGGGACGTGGGGGGTACGTGGTGGGTACGAAACGTACCCACCACGTACCCACCAATGGGTATGAGCACATAGGCCGAGATTTTTGCAAGTGACCACTTAAATTAAAGTTAAAATTTAATTCAAATCCTAAAACAGATTTAAAAAAAACAATTTGAGCCCAGGAGAGCGGAAGTTCATTCGGGGGACGTGGTGGGTACGTGGTGGGTACGAAACGTACCCACCACGTACCCACCAATGGGTATGAGCACATAGGCCGAGGTTTTTGCAAGTGACCACTTAAATTAAAGTTAAAATTTAATTCAAATCCTAAAACAGATTTAAAAAAAACAATTTGAGCCCAGGAGAGCGGAAGTTCATTGCGGGGGACGTGGTGGGTACGTGGTGGGTACGAAACGTACCCACCACGTACCCACCAATGGGTATGAGCACATAGGCCGAGGTTTTTGCAAGTGACCACTTAAATTAAAGTTAAAATTTAATTCAAATCCTAAAACAGATTTAAAAAAAACAATTTGAGCCCAGGAGAGCGGAAATTCATTGGGGGGGACGTGGTGGGTACGTGGTGGGTACGAAACGTACCCACCACGTACCCACCAATGGGTATGAGCACATAGGCCGAGATTTTTGCAAGTGACCACTTAAATTAAAGTTAAAATTTAATTCAAATCCTAAAACAGATTTAAAAAAAACAATTTGAGCCCAGGAGAGCGGAAGTTCATTGCGGGGGACGTGGTGGGTACGTGGTGGGTACGAAACGTACCCACCACGTACCCACCAATGGGTATGAGCACATAGGCCGAGATTTTTGCAAGTGACCACTTAAATTAAAGTTAAAATTTAATTCAAATCCTAAAACAGATTTAAAAAAAACAATGGGTATGAGCACATAGGCCGAGATTTTTGCAAGTGACCACTTAAATTAAAGTTAAAATTTAATTCAAATCCTAAAACAGATTTAAAAAAAACAATTTGAGCCCAGGAGAGCGGAAGTTCATTGCGGGGGACGTGGTGGGTACGTGGTGGGTACGAAACGTACCCACCACGTACCCACCAATGGGTATGAGCACATAGGCCGAGGTTTTTGCAAGTGACCACTTAAATTAAAGTTAAAATTTAATTCAAATCCTAAAACAGATTTAAAAAAAACAATTTGAGCCCAGGAGAGCGGAAGTTCATTCGGGGGACGTGGTGGGTACGTGGTGGGTACGAAACGTACCCACCACGTACCCACCAATGGGTATGAGCACATAGGCCGAGGTTTTTGCAAGTGACCACTTAAATTAAAGTTAAAATTTAATTCAAATCCTAAAACAGATTTAAAAAAAACAATTTGAGCCCAGGAGAGCGGAAGTTCATTGCGGGGGACGTGGTGGGTACGTGGTGGGTACGAAACGTACCCACCACGTACCCACCAATGGGTATGAGCACATAGGCCGAGGTTTTTGCAAGTGACCACTTAAATTAAAGTTAAAATTTAATTCAAATCCTAAAACAGATTTAAAAAAAACAATTTGAGCCCAGGAGAGCGGAAGTTCATTGCGGGGGACGTGGTGGGTACGTGGTGGGTACGAAACGTACCCACCACGTACCCACCAATGGGTATGAGCACATAGGCCGAGATTTTTGCAAGTGACCACTTAAATTAAAGTTAAAATTTAATTCAAATCGTAAAACAGATTTAAAAAAAAAAATTTGAGCCCAGGAGAGCGGAAGTTCATTGTGGGGGACGTGGTGGGTACGTGGTGGGTACGAAACGTACCCACCACGTACCCACCAATGGGTATGAGCACATAGGCCGAGATTTTTGCAAGTGACCACTTAAATTAAAGTTAAAATTTAATTCAAATCCTAAAACAGATTTAAAAAAAACAATTTGAGCCCAGGAGAGCGGAAGTTCATTGCGGGGGACGTGGTGGGTACGTGGTGGGTACGAAACGTACCCACCACGTACCCACCAATGGGTATGAGCACATAGGCCGAGATTTTTGCAAGTGACCACTTAAATTAAAGTTAAAATTTAATTCAAATCCTAAAACAGATTTAAAAAAAACAATTTGAGCCCAGGAGAGCGGAAGTTCATTCGGCGGACGTGGTGGGTACGTGGTGGGTACGAAACGTACCCACCACGTACCCACCAATGGGTATGAGCACATAGGCCGAGGTTTTTGCAAGTGACCACTTAAATTAAAGTTAAAATTTAATTCAAATCCTAAAACAGATTTAAAAAAAACAATTTGAGCCCAGGAGAGCGGAAGTTCATTGCGGGGGACGTGGTGGGTACGTGGTGGGTACGAAACGTACCCACCACGTACCCACCAATGGGTATGAGCACATAGGCCGAGATTTTTGCAAGTGACCACTTAAATTAAAGTTAAAATTTAATTCAAATCCTAAAACAGATTTAAAAAAAACAATTTGAGCCCAGGAGAGCGGAAGTTCATTGCGGGGGACGTGGTGGGTACGTGGTGGGTACGAAACGTACCCACCACGTACCCACCAATGGGTATGAGCACATAGGCCGAGATTTTTGCAAGTGACCACTTAAA
Source organism: Beris morrisii (assembly GCA_951812415.1). NCBI lineage: Eukaryota > Metazoa > Arthropoda > Insecta > Diptera > Stratiomyidae > Beris > Beris morrisii. The sequence goes on along the minus strand of CATOSH010000023.1, from coordinate 52,682 downwards.
TTAAAGTTAAAATTTAATTCAAATCCTAAAACAGATTTAAAAAAAACAATTTGAGCCCAGGAGAGCGGAAGTTCATTGCGGGGGACGTGGTGGGTACGTGGTGGGTACGAAACGTACCCACCACGTACCCACCAATGGGTATGAGCACATAGGCCGAGATTTTTGCAAGTGACCACTTAAATTAAAGTTAAAATTTAATTCAAATCCTAAAACAGATTTAAAAAAAACAATTTGAGCCCAGGAGAGCGGAAGTTCATTGTGGGGGACGTGGTGGGTACGTGGTGGATACGAAACGTACCCACCACGTATCCACCAATGGGTATGAGCACATAGGTCGAGATTTTTGCAAGTGACCACTTAAATTAAAGTTAAAATTTAATTCAAATCCTAAAACAGATTTAAAAAAAACAATTTGAGCCCACGAGAGCGGAAGTTCATTCGGGGGACGTGGTGGGTACGTGGTGGGTACGAAACGTACCCACCACGTACCCACCAATGGGTATGAGCACATAGGCCGAGGTTTTTGCAAGTGACCACTTAAATTAAAGTTAAAATTTAATTCAAATCCTAAAACAGATTTAAAAAAAACAATTTGAGCCCAGGAGAGCGGAAGTTCATTCGGGGGACGTGGTGGGTACGTGGTGGGTACGAAACGTACCCACCACGTACCCACCAATGGGTATGAGCACATAGGCCGAGATTTTTGCAAGTGACCACTTAAATTAAAGTTAAAATTTAATTCAAATCCTAAAACAGATTTAAAAAAAACAATTTGAGCCCAGGAGAGCGGAAGTTCATTGCGGGGGACGTGGTGGGTACGTGGTGGGTACGAAACGTACCCACCACGTACCCACCAATGGGTATGAGCACATAGGCCGAGATTTTTGCAAGTGACCACTTAAATTAAAGTTAAAATTTAATTCAAATCCTAAAACAGATTTAAAAAAAACAATTTGAGCCCAGGAGAGCGGAAGTTCATTGCGGGGGACGTGGTGGGTACGTGGTGGGTACGAAACGTACCCACCACGTACCCACCAATGGGTATGAGCACATAGGCCGAGATTTTTGCAAGTGACCACTTAAATTAAAGTTAAAATTTAATTCAAATCCTAAAACAGATTTAAAAAAAACAATTTGAGCCCAGGAGAGCGGAAGTTCATTGCGGTGGTCGTGGTGGGTACGTGGTGGGTACGAAACGTACCCACCACGTACCCACCAATGGGTATGAGCACATAGGCCGAGGTTTTTGCAAGTGACCACTTAAATTAAAGTTAAAATTTAATTCAAATCCTAAAACAGATTTAAAAAAAACAATTTGAGCCCAGGAGAGCGGAAGTTCATTGCGGGGGACGTGGTGGGTACGTGGTGGGTACGAAACGTACCCACCACGTACCCACCAATGAGTATGAGCACATAGGCCGAGATTTTTGCAAGTGACCACTTAAATTAAAGTTAAAATTTAATTCAAATCCTAAAACAGATTTAAAAAAAACAATTTGAGCCCAGGAGAGCGGAAGTTCATTGCGGGGGACGTGGGGGGTACGTGGTGGGTACGAAACGTACCCACCACGTACCCACCAATGGGTATGAGCACATAGGCCGAGATTTTTGCAAGTGACCACTTAAATTAAAGTTAAAATTTAATTCAAATCCTAAAACAGATTTAAAAAAAACAATTTGAGCCCAGGAGAGCGGAAGTTCATTCGGGGGACGTGGTGGGTACGTGGTGGGTACGAAACGTACCCACCACGTACCCACCAATGGGTATGAGCACATAGGCCGAGGTTTTTGCAAGTGACCACTTAAATTAAAGTTAAAATTTAATTCAAATCCTAAAACAGATTTAAAAAAAACAATTTGAGCCCAGGAGAGCGGAAGTTCATTGCGGGGGACGTGGTGGGTACGTGGTGGGTACGAAACGTACCCACCACGTACCCACCAATGGGTATGAGCACATAGGCCGAGGTTTTTGCAAGTGACCACTTAAATTAAAGTTAAAATTTAATTCAAATCCTAAAACAGATTTAAAAAAAACAATTTGAGCCCAGGAGAGCGGAAATTCATTGGGGGGGACGTGGTGGGTACGTGGTGGGTACGAAACGTACCCACCACGTACCCACCAATGGGTATGAGCACATAGGCCGAGATTTTTGCAAGTGACCACTTAAATTAAAGTTAAAATTTAATTCAAATCCTAAAACAGATTTAAAAAAAACAATTTGAGCCCAGGAGAGCGGAAGTTCATTGCGGGGGACGTGGTGGGTACGTGGTGGGTACGAAACGTACCCACCACGTACCCACCAATGGGTATGAGCACATAGGCCGAGATTTTTGCAAGTGACCACTTAAATTAAAGTTAAAATTTAATTCAAATCCTAAAACAGATTTAAAAAAAACAATTTGAGCCCAGGAGAGCGGAAGTTCATTGCGGGGGACGTGGTGGGTACGAAACGTACCCACCACGTACCCACCAATGGGTATGAGCACATAGGCCGAGATTTTTGCAAGTGACCACTTAAATTAAAGTTAAAATTTAATTCAAATCCTAAAACAGATTTAAAAAAAACAATTTGAGCCCAGGAGAGCGGAAGTTCATTGCGGGGGACGTGGTGGGTACGTGGTGGGTACGAAACGTACCCACCACGTACCCACCAATGGGTATGAGCACATAGGTCGAGATTTTTGCAAGTGACCACTTAAATTAAAGTTAAAATTTAATTCAAATCCTAAAACAGATTTAAAAAAAACAATTTGAGCCCAGGAGAGCGGAAGTTCATTGCGGGGGACGTGGTGGGTACGTGGTGGGTACGAAACGTACCCACCACGTACCCACCAATGGGTATGAGCACATAGGCCGAGGTTTTTGCAAGTGACCACTTAAATTAAAGTTAAAATTTAATTCAAATCCTAAAACAGATTTAAAAAAAACAATTTGAGCCCAGGAGAGCGGAAGTTCATTCGGGGGACGTGGTGGGTACGTGGTGGGTACGAAACGTACCCACCACGTACCCACCAATGGGTATGAGCACATAGGCCGAGATTTTTGCAAGTGACCACTTAAATTAAAGTTAAAATTTAATTCAAATCCTAAAACAGATTTAAAAAAAACAATTTGAGCCCAGGAGAGCGGAAGTTCATTGCGGGGGACGTGGTGGGTACGTGGTGGGTACGAAACGTACCCACCACGTACCCACCAATGGGTATGAGCACATAGGCCGAGGTTTTTGCAAGTGACCACTTAAATTAAAGTTAAAATTTAATTCAAATCCTAAAACAGATTTAAAAAAAACAATTTGAGCCCAGGAGAGCGGAAGTTCATTGCGGGGGACGTGGTGGGTACGTGGTGGGTACGAAACGTACCCACCACGTACCCACCAATGGGTATGAGCACATAGGCCGAGATTTTTGCAAGTGACCACTTAAATTAAAGTTAAAATTTAATTCAAATCGTAAAACAGATTTAAAAAAAAAAATTTGAGCCCAGGAGAGCGGAAGTTCATTGTGGGGGACGTGGTGGGTACGTGGTGGGTACGAAACGTACCCACCACGTACCCACCAATGGGTATGAGCACATAGGCCGAGATTTTTGCAAGTGACCACTTAAATTAAAGTTAAAATTTAATTCAAATCCTAAAACAGATTTAAAAAAAACAATTTGAGCCCAGGAGAGCGGAAGTTCATTGCGGGGGACGTGGTGGGTACGTGGTGGGTACGAAACGTACCCACCACGTACCCACCAATGGGTATGAGCACATAGGCCGAGATTTTTGCAAGTGACCACTTAAATTAAAGTTAAAATTTAATTCAAATCCTAAAACAGATTTAAAAAAAACAATTTGAGCCCAGGAGAGCGGAAGTTCATTCGGCGGACGTGGTGGGTACGTGGTGGGTACGAAACGTACCCACCACGTACCCACCAATGGGTATGAGCACATAGGCCGAGGTTTTTGCAAGTGACCACTTAAATTAAAGTTAAAATTTAATTCAAATCCTAAAACAGATTTAAAAAAAACAATTTGAGCCCAGGAGAGCGGAAGTTCATTCGGGGGACGTGGTGGGTACGTGGTGGGTACGAAACGTACCCACCACGTACCCACCAATGGGTATGAGCACATAGGCCGAGATTTTTGCAAGTGACCACTTAAATTAAAGTTAAAATTTAATTCAAATCCTAAAACAGATTTAAAAAAAACAATTTGAGCCCAGGAGAGCGGAAGTTCATTGCGGGGGACGTGGTGGGTACGTGGTGGGTACGAAACGTACCCACCACGTACCCACCAATGGGTATGAGCACATAGGCCGAGATTTTTGCAAGTGACCACTTAAATTAAAGTTAAAATTTAATTCAAATCCTAAAACAGATTTAAAAAAAACAATTTGAGCCAGGAGAGCGGAAGTTCATTGCGGGGGACGTGGTGGGTACGTGGTGGGTACGAAACGTACCCACCACGTACCCACCAATGGGTATGAGCACATAGGCCGAGATTTTTGCAAGTGACCACTTAAATTAAAGTTAAAATTTAATTCAAATCCTAAAACAGATTTAAAAAAAACAATTTGAGCCCAGGAGAGCGGAAGTTCATTGCGGGGGACGTGGTGGGTACGTGGTGGGTACGAAACGTACCCACCACGTACCCACCAATGGGTATGAGCACATAGGCCGAGATTTTTGCAAGTGACCACTTAAATTAAAGTTAAAATTTAATTCAAATCCTAAAACAGATTTAAAAAAAACAATTTGAGCCCAGGAGAGCGGAAGTTCATTCGGGGGACGTGGTGGGTACGTGGTGGGTACGAAACGTACCCACCACGTACCCACCAATGGGTATGAGCACATAGGCCGAGGTTTTTGCAAGTGATCACTTAAATTAAAGTTAAAATTTAATTCAAATCCTAAAACAGATTTAAAAAAAACAATTTGAGCCCAGGAGAGCGGAAGTTCATTGCGGGGGACGTGGGGGGTACGTGGTGGGTACGAAACGTACCCACCACGTACCCACCAATGGGTATGAGCACATAGGCCGAGATTTTTGCAAGTGACCACTTAAATTAAAGTTAAAATTTAATTCAAATCCTAAAACAGATTTAAAAAAAACAATTTGAGCCCAGGAGAGCGGAAGTTCATTGCGGGGGACGTGGTGGGTACGTGGTGGGTACGAAACGTACCCACCACGTACCCACCAATGGGTATGAGCACATAGGCCGAGATTTTTGCAAGTGACCACTTAAATTAAAGTTAAAATTTAATTCAAATCCTAAAACAGATTTAAAAAAAACAATTTGAGCCCAGGAGAGCGGAAGTTCATTGCGGGGGACGTGGTGGGTACGTGGTGGGTACGAAACGTACCCACCACGTACCCACCAATGGGTATGAGCACATAGGCCGAGATTTTTGCAAGTGACCACTTAAATTAAAGTTAAAATTTAATTCAAATCCTAAAACAGATTTAAAAAAAACAATTTGAGCCCAGGAGAGCGGAAGTTCATTCGGGGGACGTGGTGGGTACGTGGTGGGTACGAAACGTACCCACCACGTACCCACCAATGGGTATGAGCACATAGGCCGAGGTTTTTGCAAGTGACCACTTAAATTAAAGTTAAAATTTAATTTAAATCCTAAAACAGATTTAAAAAAAACAATTTGAGCCCAGGAGAGCGGAAGTTCATTCGGGGGACGTGGTGGGTACGTGGTGGGTACGAAACGTACCCACCACGTACCCACCAATGGGTATGAGCACATAGGCCGAGATTTTTGCAAGTGACCACTTAAATTAAAGTTAAAATTTAATTCAAATCCTAAAACAGATTTAAAAAAAACAATTTGAGCCCAGGAGAGCGGAAGTTCATTGCGGGGGACGTGGTGGGTACGTGGTGGGTACGAAACGTACCCACCACGTACCCACCAATGGGTATGAGCACATAGGCCGAGATTTTTGCAAGTGACCACTTAAATTAAAGTTAAAATTTAATTCAAATCCTAAAACAGATTTAAAAAAAACAATTTGAGCCCAGGAGAGCGGAAGTTCATTCGGGGGACGTGGTGGGTACGTGGTGGGTACGAAACGTACCCACCACGTACCCACCAATGGTTATGAGCACATAGGCCGAGGTTTTTGCAAGTGACCACTTAAATTAAAGTTAAAATTTAATTCAAATCCTAAAACAGATTTAAAAAAAACAATTTGAGCCCAGGAGAGCGGAAGTTCATTGCGGGGGACGTGGTGGGTACGTGGTGGGTACGAAACGTACCCACCACGTACCCACCAATGGGTATGAGCACATAGGCCGAGGTTTTTGCAAGTGACCACTTAAATTAAAGTTAAAATTTAATTCAAATCCTAAAACAGATTTAAAAAAAACAATTTGAGCCCAGGAGAGCGGAAGTTCATTGCGGGGGACGTGGTGGGTACGTGGTGGGTACGAAACGTACCCACCACGTACCCACCAATGGGTATGAGCACATAGGCCGAGATTTTTGCAAGTGACCACTTAAATTAAAGTTAAAATTTAATTCAAATCCTAAAACAGATTTAAAAAAAACAATTTGAGCCCAGGAGAGCGGAAGTTCATTCGGGGGACGTGGTGGGTACGTGGTGGGTACGAAACGTACCCACCACGTACCCACCAATGGGTATGAGCACATAGGCCGAGGTTTTTGCAAGTGACCACTTAAATTAAAGTTAAAATTTAATTCAAATCCTAAAACAGATTTAAAAAAAACAATTTGAGCCCAGGAGAGCGGAAGTTCATTCGGGGGACGTGGTGGGTACGTGGTGGGTACGAAACGTACCCACCACGTACCCACCAATGGGTATGAGCACATAGGCCGAGATTTTTGCAAGTGACCACTTAAATTAAAGTTAAAATTTAATTCAAATCCTAAAACAGATTTAAAAAAAACAATTTGAGCCCAGGAGAGCGGAAGTTCATTGCGGGGGACGTGGTGGGTACGTGGTGGGTACGAAACGTACCCACCACGTACCCACCAATGGGTATGAGCACATAGGCCGAGATTTTTGCAAGTGACCACTTAAATTAAAGTTAAAATTTAATTCAAATCCTAAAACAGATTTAAAAAAAACAATTTGAGCCCAGGAGAGCGGAAGTTCATTCGGGGAACGTGGTGGGTACGTGGTGGGTACGAAACGTACCCACCACGTACCCACCAATGGGTATGAGCACATAGGCCGAGATTTTTGCAAGTGACCACTTAAATTAAAGTTAAAATTTAATTCAAATCCTAAAACAGATTTAAAAAAAACAATTTGAGCCCAGGAGAGCGGAAGTTCATTGCGGGGGACGTGGTGGGTACGTGGTGGGTACGAAACGTACCCACCACGTACCCACCAATGGGTATGAGCACATAGGCCGAGATTTTTGCAAGTGACCACTTAAATTAAAGTTAAAATTTAATTCAAATCCTAAAACAGATTTAAAAAAAACAATTTGAGCCCAGGAGAGCGGAAGTTCATTCGGGGGACGTGGTGGGTACGTGGTGGGTACGAAACGTACCCACCACGTACCCACCAATGGGTATGAGCACATAGGCCGAGGTTTTTGCAAGTGACCACTTAAATTAAAGTTAAAATTTAATTCAAATCCTAAAACAGATTTAAAAAAAACAATTTGAGCCCAGGAGAGCGGAAGTTCATTGCGGGGGACGTGGGGGGTACGTGGTGGGTACGAAACGTACCCACCACGTACCCACCAATGGGTATGAGCACATAGGCCGAGATTTTTGCAAGTGACCACTTAAATTAAAGTTAAAATTTAATTCAAATCCTAAAACAGATTTAAAAAAAACAATTTGAGCCCAGGAGAGCGGAAGTTCATTGCGGGGGACGTGGTGGGTACGTGGTGGGTACGAAACGTACCCACCACGTACCCACCAATGGGTATGAGCACATAGGCCGAGATTTTTGCAAGTGACCACTTAAATTAAAGTTAAAATTTAATTCAAATCCTAAAACAGATTTAAAAAAAACAATTTGAGCCCAGGAGAGCGGAAGTTCATTGCGGGGGACGTGGGGGGTACGTGGTGGGTACGAAACGTACCCACCACGTACCCACCAATGGGTATGAGCACATAGGCCGAGATTTTTGCAAGTGACCACTTAAATTAAAGTTAAAATTTAATTCAAATCCTAAAACAGATTTAAAAAAAACAATTTGAGCCCAGGAGAGCGGAAGTTCATTGCGGGGGACGTGGTGGGTACGTGGTGGGTACGAAACGTACCCACCACGTACCCACCAATGGGTATGAGCACATAGGCCGAGATTTTTGCAAGTGACCACTTAAATTAAAGTTAAAATTTAATTCAAATCCTAAAACAGATTTAAAAAAAACAATTTGAGCCCAGGAGAGCGGAAGTTCATTGCGGGGGACGTGGTGGGTACGTGGTGGGTACGAAACGTACCCACCACGTACCCACCAATGGGTATGAGCACATAGGCCGAGATTTTTGCAAGTGACCACTTAAATTAAAGTTAAAATTTAATTCAAATCCTAAAACAGATTTAAAAAAAACAATTTGAGCCCAGGAGAGCGGAAGTTCATTCGGGGGACGTGGTGGGTACGTGGTGGGTACGAAACGTATCCACCACGTACCCACCAATGGGTATGAGCACATAGGCCGAGGTTTTTGCAAGTGACCACTTAAATTAAAGTTAAAATTTAATTCAAATCCTAAAACAGATTTAAAAAAACAATTTGAGCCCAGGAGAGCGGAAGTTCATTCGGGGGACGTGGTGGGTACGTGGTGGGTACGAAACGTACCCACCAATGGGTATGAGCACATAGGCCGAGATTTTTGCAAGTGACCACTTAAATTAAAGTTAAAATTTAATTCAAATCCTAAAACAGATTTAAAAAAAACAATTTGAGCCCAGGAGAGCGGAAGTTCATTCGGGGGACGTGGTGGGTACGAAACGTACCCACCACGTACCCACCAATGGGTATGAGCACATAGGCCGAGATTTTTGCAAGTGACCACTTAAATTAAAGTTAAAATTTAATTCAAATCCTAAAACAGATTTAAAAAAAACAATTTGAGCCCAGGAGAGCGGAAGTTCATTCGGGGGACGTGGTGGGTACGTGATGGGTACGAAACGTACCCACCACGTACCCACCAATGGGTATGAGCACATAGGCCGAGATTTTTGCAAGTGACCACTTAAATTAAAGTTAAAATTTAATTCAAATCCTAAAACAGATTTAAAAAAAACAATTTGAGCCCAGGAGAGCGGAAGTTCATTGCGGGGGACGTGGTGGGTACGTGGTAGGTACGAAACGTACCCACCACGTACCCACCAATGGGTATGAGCACATAGGCCGAGGTTTTTGCAAGTGACCACTTAAATTAAAGTTAAAATTTAATTCAAATCCTAAAACAGATTTAAAAAAAACAATTTGAGCCCAGGAGAGCGGAAGTTCATTGCGGGGGACGTGGTGGGTACGTGGTGGGTACGAAACGTACCCACCACGTACCCACCAATGGGTATGAGCACATAGGCCGAGGTTTTTGCAAGTGACCACTTAAATTAAAGTTAAAATTTAATTCAAATCCTAAAACAGATTTAAAAAAAACAATTTGAGCCCAGGAGAGCGGAAGTTCATTGCGGGGGACGTGGTGGGTACGTGGTGGGTACGAAACGTACCCACCACGTACCCACCAATGGGTATGAGCACATAGGCCGAGATTTTTGCAAGTGACCACTTAAATTAAAGTTAAAATTTAATTCAAATCCTAAAACAGATTTAAAAAAAACAATTTGAGCCCAGGAGAGCGGAAGTTCATTCGGGGGACGTGGTGGGTACGTGGTGGGTACGAAACGTACCCACCACGTACCCACCAATGGGTATGAGCACATAGGCCGAGATTTTTGCAAGTGACCACTTAAATTAAAGTTAAAATTTAATTCAAATCCTAAAACAGATTTAAAAAAAACAATTTGAGCCCAGGAGAGCGGAAGTTCATTCGGGGGACGTGGTGGGTACGTGGTGGGTACGAAACGTACCCGCCAATGGGTATGAGCACATAGGCCGAGATTTTTGCAAGTGACCACTTAAATTAAAGTTAAAATTTAATTCAAATCCTAAAACAGATTTAAAAAAAACAATTTGAGCCCAGGAGAGCGGAAGTTCATTGCGGGGGACGTGGTGGGTACGTGGTAGGTACGAAACGTACCCACCAATGGGTATGAGCACATAGGCCGAGGTTTTTGCAAGTGACCACTTAAATTAAAGTTAAAATTTAATTCAAATCCTAAAACAGATTTAAAAAAAACAATTTGAGCCCAGGAGAGCGGAAGTTCATTGCGGGGGACGTGGTGGGTACGTGGTGGGTACGAAACGTACCCACCACGTACCCACCAATGGGTATGAGCACATAGGCCGAGATTTTTGCAAGTGACCACTTAAATTAAAGTTAAAATTTAATTCAAATCCTAAAACAGATTTAAAAAAAACAATTTGAGCCCAGGAGAGCGGAAGTTCATTCGGGGGACGTGGTGGGTACGTGGTGGGTACGAAACGTACCCGCCAATGGGTATGAGCACATAGGCCGAGATTTTTGCAAGTGACCACTTAAATTAAAGTTAAAATTTAATTCAAATCCTAAAACAGATTTAAAAAAAACAATTTGAGCCCAGGAGAGCGGAAGTTCATTGCGGGGGACGTGGTGGGTACGTGGTAGGTACGAAACGTACCCACCAATGGGTATGAGCACATAGGCCGAGGTTTTTGCAAGTGACCACTTAAATTAAAGTTAAAATTTAATTCAAATCCTGAAACAGATTTAAAAAAAACACAATTTGAGCCCAGGAGAGCGGAAGTTCATTCGGGGGACGTGGTGGGTACGTGGTGGGTACGAAACGTACCCACCACGTACCCACCAATGGGTATGAGCACATAGGCCGAGATTTTTGCAAGTGACCACTTAAATTAAAGTTAAAATTTAATTCAAATCCTAAAACAGATTTTAAAAAAACAATTTGAGCCCAGGAGAGCGGAAGTTCATTGCGGGGGACGTGGTGGGTACGTGGTGGGTACGAAACGTACCCACCACGTACCCACCAATGGGTATGAGCACATAGGCCGAGGTTATTGCAAGTGACCACTTAAATTAAAGTTAAAATTTAATTCAAATCCTAAAACAGATTTAAAAAAAACAATTTGAGCCCAGGAGAGCGGAAGTTCATTCGGGGGACGTGGTGGGTACGTGGTGGGTACGAAACGTACCCACCACGTACCCACCAATGGGTATGAGCACATAGGCCGAGATTTTTGCAAGTGACCACTTAAATTAAAGTTAAAATTTAATTCAAATCCTAAAACAGATTTAAAAAAAACAATTTGAGCCCAGGAGAGCGGAAGTTCATTGCGGGGGACGTGGTGGGTACGTGGTGGGTACGAAACGTACCCACCACGTACCCACCAATGGGTATGAGCACATAGGCCGAGATTTTTGCAAGTGACCACTTAAATTAAAGTTAAAATTTAATTCAAATCCTAAAACAGATTTAAAAAAAACAATTTGAGCCCAGGAGAGCGGAAGTTCATTGCGGGGGACGTGGTGGGTACGTGGTGGGTACAAAACGTACCCACCACGTACCCACCAATGGGTATGAGCACATAGGCCGAGATTTTTGCAAGTGACCACTTAAATTAAAGTTAAAATTTAATTCAAATCCTAAAACAGATTTTAAAAAAACAATTTGAGCCCAGGAGAGCGGAAGTTCATTCGGATGACGTGGTGGGCACGTGGTGGGTACGAAACGTACCCACCACGTACCCACCAATGGGTATAAGCACATAGGCCGAGGTTTTTGCAAGTGACCACTTAAATTAAAGTTAAAATTTAATTCAAATCCTAAAACAGATTTAAAAAAAACAATTTGAGCCCAGGAGAGCGGAAGTTCATTCGGGGGACGTGGTGGGTACGTGGTGGGTACGAAACGTACCCACCACGTACCCACCAATGGGTATGAGCACATAGGCCGAGATTTTTGCAAGTGACCACTTAAATTAAAGTTAAAATTTAATTCAAATCCTAAAACAGATTTAAAAAAAACAATTTGAGCCCAGGAGAGCGGAAGTTCATTCGGGGGACGTGGTGGGTACGTGGTGGGTACGAAACGTACCCACCACGTACCCACCAATGGGTATGAGCACATAGGCCGAGATTTTTGCAAGTGACCACTTAAATTAAAGTTAAAATTTAATTCAAATCCTAAAACAGATTTAAAAAAAACAATTTGAGCCCAGGAGAGCGGAAGTTCATTGCGGGGGACGTGGTGGGTACGTGGTGGGTACGAAACGTACCCACCACGTACCCACCAATGGGTATGAGCACATAGGCCGAGATTTTTGCAAGTGACCACTTAAATTAAAGTTAAAATTTAATTCAAATCCTAAAACAGATTTTAAAAAAACAATTTGAGCCCAGGAGAGCGGAAGTTCATTGCGGGGGACGTGGTGGGTACGTAGTGGGTACGAAACGTACCCACCACGTACCCACCAATGGGTATGAGCACATAGGCCGAGATTTTTGCAAGTGACCACTTAAATTAAAGTTAAAATTTAATTCAAATCCTAAAACAGATTTTAAAAAAACAATTTGAGCCCAGGAGAGCGGAAGTTCATTGCGGGGGACGTGGTGGGTACGTGGTGGGTACGAAACGTACCCACCACGTACCCACCAATGGGTATGAGCACATAGGCCGAGGTTTTTGCAAGTGACCACTTAAATTAAAGTTAAAATTTAATTCAAATCCTAAAACAGATTTAAAAAAAACAATTTGAGCCCAGGAGAGCGGAAGTTCATTGCGGGGGACGTGGTGGGTACGTGGTGGGTACGAAACGTACCCACCACGTACCCACCAATGGGTATGAGCACATAGGCCGAGATTTTTGCAAGTGACCACTTAAATTAAAGTTAAAATTTAATTCAAATCCTAAAACAGATTTAAAAAAAACAATTTGAGCCCAGGAGAGCGGAAGTTCATTCGGGGGACGTGGTGGGTACGTGGTGGGTACGAAACGTACCCACCACGTACCCACCAATGGGTATGAGCACATAGGCCGAGATTTTTGCAAGTGACCACTTAAATTAAAGTTAAAATTTAATTCAAATCCTAAAACAGATTTAAAAAAAACAATTTGAGCCCAGGAGAGCGGAAGTTCATTGCGGGGGACGTGGTGGGTACGTGGTGGGTACGAAACGTACCCACCACGTACCCACCAATGGGTATGAGCACATAGGCCGAGATTTTTGCAAGTGACCACTTAAATTAAAGTTAAAATTTAATTGAAATCCTAAAACAGATCTAAAAAAAACAATTTGAGCCCAGGAGAGCGGAAGTTCATTGCGGGGGACGTGGTGGGTACGTGGTGGGTACGAATCGTACCCACCACGTACCCACCAATGGGTATGAGCACATAGGCCGAGATTTTTGCAAGTGACCACTTAAATTAAAGTTAAAATTTAATTCAAATCCTAAAACAGATTTAAAAAAAACAATTTGAGCCCAGGAGAGCGGAAGTTCATTGCGGGGGACGTGGTGGGTACGTGGTGGGTACGAAACGTACCCACCACGTACCCACCAATGGGTATGAGCACATAGGCCGAGATTTTTGCAAGTGACCACTTAAATTAAAGTTAAAATTTAATTCAAATCCTAAAACAGATTTAAAAAAAACAATTTGAGCCCAGGAGAGCGGAAGTTCATTGCGGGGGACGTGGTGGGTACGTGGTGGGTACGAAACGTACCCACCACGTACCCACCAATGGGTATGAGCACATAGGCCGAGATTTTTGCAAGTGACCACTTAAATTAAAGTTAAAATTTAATTCAAATCCTAAAACAGATTTAAAAAAAACAATTTGAGCCCAGGAGAGCGGAAGTTCATTGCGGGGGACGTGGTGGGTACGTGGTGGGTACGAAACGTACCCACCACGTACCCACCAATGGGTATGAGCACATAGGCCGAGATTTTTGCAAGTGACCACTTAAATTAAAGTTAAAATTTAATTCAAATCCTAAAACAGATTTAAAAAAAACAATTTGAGCCCAGGAGAGCGGAAGTTCATTGCGGGGGACGTGGTGGGTACGTGGTGGGTACGAAACGTACCCACCACGTACCCACCAATGGGTATGAGCACATAGGCCGAGATTTTTGCAAGTGACCACTTAAATTAAAGTTAAAATTTAATTCAAATCCTAAAACAGATTTAAAAAAAACAATTTGAGCCCAGGAGAGCGGAAGTTCATTGCGGGGGACGTGGTGGGTACGTGGTGGGTACGAAACGTACCCACCACGTACCCACCAATGGGTATGAGCACATAGGCCGAGATTTTTGCAAGTGACCACTTAAATTAAAGTTAAAATTTAATTCAAATCCTAAAACAGATTTAAAAAAAACAATTTGAGCCCAGGAGAGCGGAAGTTCATTGCGGGGGACGTGGTGGGTACGTGGTGGGTACGAAACGTACCCACCACGTACCCACCAATGGATATGAGCACATAGGCCGAGATTTTTGCAAGTGACCACTTAAATTAAAGTTAAAATTTAATTCAAATCCTAAAACAGATTTAAAAAAAACAATTTGAGCCCAGGAGAGCGGAAGTTCATTGCGGGGGACGTGGTGGGTACGTGGTGGGTACGAAACGTACCCACCACGTACCCACCAATGGGTATGAGCACATAGGCCGAGATTTTTGCAAGTGACCACTTAAATTAAAGTTAAAATTTAATTCAAATCCTAAAACAGATTTAAAAAAAACAATTTGAGCCCAGGAGAGCGGAAGTTCATTGCGGGGGACGTGGTGGGTACGTGGTGGGTACGAAACGTACCCACCACGTACCCACCAATGGATATGAGCACATAGGCCGAGATTTTTGCAAGTGACCACTTAAATTAAAGTTAAAATTTAATTCAAATCCTAAAACAGATTTAAAAAAAACAATTTGAGCCCAGGAGAGCGGAAGTTCATTGCGGGGGACGTGGTGGGTACGTGGTGGGTACGAAACGTACCCACCACGTACCCACCAATGGGTATGAGCACATAGGCCGAGATTTTTGCAAGTGACCACTTAAATTAAAGTTAAAATTTAATTCAAATCCTAAAACAGATTTAAAAAAAACAATTTGAGCCCAGGAGAGCGGAAGTTCATTCGGGGGACGTGGTGGGTACGTGGTGGGTACGAAACGTACCCACCACGTACCCACCAATGGGTATGAGCACATAGGCCGAGATTTTTGCAAGTGACCACTTAAATTAAAGTTAAAATTTAATTCAAATCCTAAAACAGATTTAAAAAAAACAATTTGAGCCCAGGAGAGCGGAAGTTCATTCGGGGGACGTGGTGGGTACGTGGTGGGTACGAAACGTACCCACCACGTACCCACCAATGGGTATGAGCACATAGGCCGAGGTTTTTGCAAGTGACCACTTAAATTAAAGTTAAAATTTAATTCAAATCCTAAAACAGATTTAAAAAAAACAATTTGAGCCCAGGAGAGCGGAAGTTCATTGCGGGGGACGTGGTGGGTACGTGGTGGGTACGAAACGTACCCACCACGTACCCACCAATGGGTATGAGCACATAGGCCGAGATTTTTGCAAGTGACCACTTAAATTAAAGTTAAAATTTAATTCAAATCCTAAAACAGATTTAAAAAAAACAATTTGAGCCCAGGAGAGCGGAAGTTCATTGCGGGGGACGTGGTGGGTACGTGGTGGGTACGAAACGTACCCACCACGTACCCACCAATGGGTATGAGCACATAGGCCGAGATTTTTGCAAGTGACCACTTAAATTAAAGTTAAAATTTAATTCAAATCCTAAAACAGATTTAAAAAAAACAATTTGAGCCCAGGAGAGCGGAAGTTTATTGCGGGGGACGTGGTGGGTACGAAACGTACCCACCACGTACCCACCAATGGGTATGAGCACATAGGCCGAGATTTTTGCAAGTGACCACTTAAATTAAAGTTAAAATTTAATTCAAATCCTAAAACAGATTTAAAAAAAACAATTTGAGCCCAGGAGAGCGGAAGTTCATTCGGGGGACGTGGTGGGTACGTGGTGGGTACGAAACGTACCCACCACGTACCCACCAATGGGTATGAGCACATAGGCCGAGATTTTTGCAAGTGACCACTTAAATTAAAGTTAAAATTTAATTCAAATCCTAAAACAGATTTAAAAAAAACAATTTGAGCCCAGGAGAGCGGAAGTTCATTGCGGGGGACGTGGTGGGTACGTGGTGGGTACGAAACGTACCCACCACGTACCCACCAATGGGTATGAGCACATAGGCCGAGATTTTTGCAAGTGACCACTTAAATTAAAGTTAAAATTTAATTCAAATCCTAAAACAGATTTAAAAAAAACAATTTGAGCCCAGGAGAGCGGAAGTTCATTCGGGGGACGTGGTGGGTACGTGGTGGGTACGAAACGTACCCACCACGTACCCACCAATGGGTATGAGCACATAGGCCGAGATTTTTGCAAGTGACCACTTAAATTAAAGTTAAAATTTAATTCAAATCCTAAAACAGATTTAAAAAAAACAATTTGAGCCCAGGAGAGCGGAAGTTCATTGCGGGGGACGTGGTGGGTACGTGGTGGGTACGAAACGTACCCACCACGTACCCACCAATGGGTATGAGCACATAGGCCGAGATTTTTGCAAGTGTGTAACGAACGGCCTGTAGAACAATGTGTCAGAGGACAAATTGGAAAAAACCCCAGTCCAGATCATCGAATAAAATTCCTAGCAAGCTCTCGCTAGAGAATTCGCTGGGCACAACAAGCACAACTCCAAACGTCACACTTTGGTCTGGGACCATAGAATACCCAGGAGAAGCTATTAAAATCAGCCAAGTACGCGTACATGCGAGGCAACAACGCACACCAGACATCAAGCTGCACAGCCTGGCTGGAAAAAGATGCTTGTGCGCAGTAGGGACTGACAGAACGTGGTCAGTAGGAAGAAAACCACCAACCGCGCAGGTTGAAGGAAAAATTAAAAAGTAAAGTGGAAAAGAAAGAAAGTTTTTATTTCGGGTATTGAATTTTTTTTTTTGGTGTGCTGCGCGGACGCCGACAACCGAACAAAAAAAAAAAAAAGGGGAGTGAAGGAGATCCGGTGGAGCCTCGTCAGGGCCCTAACTTTCAGGCACCCTCGCCACCGTGGGATCTGAAGACCAAGCTGAAAGGACTTAAAAACAAAAAGAAGAATAAAGGAAAAATCATGTAAGGAATTATATCCTTTTTTATTTCTTTTATATTATTTTTTTTTTTATCTAATTTGGTCGGACAATCCCTTTTTATATTGCGACTTAAGGGGGGCTAGTGCGCAAAGTTGGCCCAAAATGGTCTAATCCATTGTTCTTTTCCTTTGTGTTTCCTTGTTTTTGTGTTGCCTTTTTTTTTTTTACAAGTGAAGAAGTTTTTTTCTTGTTTAGTTCGATTGGGGATGTTCGTCCGTGAGTGCTCCGCCCTCGCTAATACGGTCATTAACCTAAAACGCGCCGACAGAAGCTCCCGCGTATCCTCCTAGTGAGTTTTGGGGTTAGATCGGATCGCTCATGATCGATCGTAAAACGGTCCGCGGATAAACCAAGTGAAATGTGGGAAAATTCTGAAACCAATTCAAATTAAAGAGAATTTTCGCCACGATCCGTTAATGCTGTGCGCATTCCGAACAGAGAAATAGTTTTCCGTGTGTAGTTCGCGTCTATTTCAGCTCCAATTAACTTGTAGTCGTGAATTTCCTTTTTTTTTTTTTCTTCTACTCGTTTGTAAGGTTAAGTGCTAAGCTATCGGTGGCACAAAGGTGCGTAATACCGGTATGCGTAACGGAGGTTCCCCCGTTAGGCATCATGCCATCGGCAGGTTCCGTTATCCAAGCCTGAAGTACCGCTAGTGACGCGCAACCGCATGGATGCCAACGCAGTCCCTGGTTGCCCTCATGTGCCTTCTAAATGGATCCCTTTTAGTTTGTCGTCCTGTGTGCTGATTTAGCATAGTACATTTTAGGTTATGAAAGGCTTCGATGGATTTCCTTTGTTTCTGCTTTTGCCAAATCCTGAACCAGTATGCGTTGAATTCGGCCTTCGTGTACCCTTATGGCTTTTGGAGAAGTTTTAGGCATCTTAAGAACCCCGTAGGCGGACAGCGGCGCTTATCGAAGACAACGGCTGGATCAATTAAGCCGCAATAGCTGAAAAGTTGCCTCCTTCTGTTTTCAGGTTAGGTACGCGCGTTTCCTAATTTTAGCGGATTCAGCCACATTATGTTTCCTTTTGACCCTTCAAGCCGAGAAATTAAAAACCTCCGAAGTCGAGTGAAGGACCAGCAACGGATGACGCATCGTTTTACTTATAGGACACCCCGCTGTCTGTAGTTCTTTTGTTTCGTGCTTTAATGTTTGGCACGCACCTAATTAAGCGGTTAGTTTTTTTTTGGTTGTTGTTCAGGGCCCACGTTAGGTGGCTCCCGAAGATATCATAACCTCATAATGGGATTTATGAAGACCAACACCAAGTCCACCTTAAAGCACCACAGTACATTGAGTCCATCGAGCTTGTAAAGGCGTCAGGAGACGACATGTACATTGCATGGCTCCCCAACATGTTTGCCTTTACCCTTTAAGGCGTCATTAGCCGGCGCGAGTACATTATATGGCACCCAACGTATAGGACTGCCATTTTATCCGGCACCAGGTACAGTACATGGCACCCTCATTTTTGTGCTGTCGGTTCATGACCCACATTACTTGGCGCACATATCAATATCCAAGCAATATATTTTTATGACGCCTGATGTACATCAAAATCAGTTCGTCTGTGGGAAATTGGCCTCCAAGTGGGCTTTTACTAGATTTGCCACCGCGCTTTGTCGGCTTCATACTAGCTAAGTCCCAAACTCTATTGAGTTTGCTCCACCTCTGAAGTATATAATCGAGATGTGCATCGGCCTTCCCGCCGAAAGTCTCGACTCATGTGCTTTTCCACCTTCATTTCCTTTCTTTTCTTTTCCATTTCCTTATCATAGTCTGCATTCCTTCCTTCCTTCTTCCTTACTTACCAGCCCGCTGTTGATAGAATCCGAACCTCTCAAGTCGGATTTGCAGCCCAAACCGTGCATAATTACGTAGTCCATGGTTACAGGTAGCCACTCACGCCCCTTCCGACGAGCTACGCACGTGCTAGAGCTAGATGCACGCTACCTTTCGGGAAACCATGGGACTCAAGTCACCCAACTGTGGCTTGGTCACCGGACGACAGTCGTCTTCGCGGTGTGGGCTCGTCCTGACCAACTTGGGACGATTGTTGATGGAGACATACTCCCTTCAATTGTTTCAGGGCGGAATAAGGGATGACTCCACACTGATGGCTAATTCGACTAGTTGGGGCGGTAATGTTGTTGAAGATTTGGTTGGGACGGTTACTATGGTATGACTTAGTTCATATCATAGCGCCACAAATCGCTTCAACATTGCTGCGCCAAAAGCGCTCGCGTGTACATTACATGGCGCCCAACGAGCAGGCAACTTCTGGCTGATGGAATTATCCATCAGTACATCATTCCTTCACGGAGTTCAGATGTACAGAATTTGCTTTAGCCCGACTTAAGTGTTTATTATATCTATCTGATATAATCACAGTATTCTAGTGTTTTCATGCATTTATAAAGTCCTTAGACAATTTTTGGAAAATAGTCCCTATATCATCCTTTTCGGTTTACTGAGGCAAATTTGTAGATACCCTAAATTTTGTAATCCTTTCCAGGCACAAGAGTGAGTTGTCAAACCGGGATGCATATGGTGAGGCATGCTATGAAAGGGGTTCCTCTGGTTCAAGAACTCTCATGGCTCACCCTCTAAAGTCACTCGGGACAGTTGAAGAACGAGATTTGATTAGCATGGCTGCGACCAGCGGTCTTTACCGTTGCCCCAGATGCGGGATCATTTCAGCTGGGGGCGATCATGATTTCGAGTCTGGCGCTGGAAGTGAGATGGGCTAAGTAATCAGGGTTGAGACACTTGTCTTGGCGAACTTGAGCACTTGTGTGCAAGTTCAACCCTTGGCTCCTTTGAATGCTGAGTCGATCAATCTTCATTAAGCGTATCCAGGCAATACCGTAGTTGTGATCGACACAAACCTCCTTCGTACACCCACCTTTCGATCGGGAGCTTGCAGTCACTGAGTAAACTGGTTGCTGAGTCGGTTCGACTTGACTTGTCACTTCAGCTATGAAGTGGATAAGACACGCATAGCTGAAGGTTGATATCGTCGGACCTTGCGGAACTAGTAAGCATACTATCAAGTAATGGCCATCTGTTCGATTTGTAAAATCGCTCAGAGAAATAATGACAAGAGTCATTGTTTCAATTAGGGAAATAAATGATTGCGTTTATCTTCTTTTAAATATTTCTCTACTATATACTATTATTAGCTTGCCGAATTAATAGCTAATTACGTGCTGATTATCCAAGCCATCCGCAAAGGCGATCCCCTAAGGGTTGCGTGCCGAAAACCAAAAATTTTTTTTTTCAAGTCTACCGTCCTGTTTAAGATTTAGTATAATTTTTTTTTTTGTTTTTGTCTGTCATCTAATGGATTGTTTAACTATTCTGGCTGTAAGGATGTGCGTTGCATGGGGAATACCTGAGAATTATCCAAATAAGCTTATAAAAACTTAGACCCGGCAAGATGATTAGAGCCGAAAAAGCTTAAGAATGTGTGTTTTTTTGTGATGGTGTGATATTGATGACAGGTAATATGTCTTTATTAACCTTTCCGTTAATTCGTTCGGTGTTGGAGATAATACTAATATAAGGGGGTTGTGTCGGTGGTTTTTTTTTTTTTTCTTTTCTCTTATAGACATAGACAGCCCTCGTAACAAGAGCAGCTATACGCGGTTCGTGGTGCAATCAGGCAAATTGGGACACATCCTCAGCAGGGCCAGAATAGGTCAAGATGATGTCCGCTGGCGGTCCATTCGCTTACGGAACGAATTTAAAAATGAGTACAAATTTGGTAAGACACGAGATGTGGCGAAGTCTCGCCATGCGGGCATGTATGGCTTTCCTGAGCGAAATGCACCCCGTAAGCCAATTACGTGAAAGATTAAGCTCCGGACTCCAAGACGAACAGAGACTCCGGGCGGACTGGTCATCAGTAATGACTCACGTAGAAGATTGTAGAGCTTGTAGTCTAGGTCAACCCTTCAAGCCATGTCTCCAACGGGTGGAAAATTTCCCGGTAAAACGGCTAGAAGCCGAAGAGGAACACTTGGCGTTGGTAGTTGCCCAGTCTCACAGTGTTAAGCGACAGGGAGTGTTGGAGCCTAAACTGTTAGAGTCAGACATACAAGAACCCTCTAGGTTGAATGCCGTTCAACAAGAAATGACCGCCAACATCCCTACGTCACACTCGGCTTGGATAAGCGATCAGAATTGTGCAGCGCGCCAGGGCGAATATTGCCCGTTACACCAAACAAAGGGTGGTACGATATCGCCGGACACCGACCCAGTACCTGCCCCAGTTCGTCCGTTGGCACAAACATATTCAACATCTAATTTGACTCCAGCGAAAATCACGGAGCCCACTGTGAGGCCAACAGTGAACTTGAGCATGTCTGAGGTGTTCAGACGCGGAGCCCAATATATCGCCTCCATGGACACATGCCAGTATGTCATAGAGCACCTGATTCGGGAATTTAATACTCACGGAAATTATCTATCGCTAGATAGCCAAAGTATGGGATCCGATCGGGACCCGGAGCTCCAGTCGCTGACTATCGGCGTCGTGAACGGCGAAGTGTATTTGTTTGACGTAAGACAATGTCCGGAAATGATGATGGGCGGTTCATTACGGTCATTTTTAGAATACCCCAAATGCACATTTGTCATATACGATTGGACAAACACGCCAGCCCGACTCTTTATCCAGTTTGGGGTACTAATAGGTAATGCTCTGGATGTGCGTGATGTGCAGATGCAGATACGAAAATCAAACGAGGCCACCAAACGCGACGGTAGGATGTCATTAAACGACACTTGTCGCTGGTACGGGTCACCAATTAACCCTAAGAAAGAAGAACATAAAATGTTGATTAAAACGCAAAGGGACTTTTGGTCACGACGCCCCGTAACCCAACAAATGTTAAGCCTGGCCACCTGTGAATCATTTACATTAAGCCGTAGACAGCTCATCCTGTCCTTGGTAGCCGCCCTGCGAAAAGGCTCGCCCAACCTATCGATAGAGATGTTGTGGATGACGCTTAAACTTCGCATAATGCGAACACAATCCAAGCAAGTCGTGGACAACCCGTTGTTCCAATCACTCGAGTCACCACCGGCCACAGCAATCAATGTAGCGGGCGATGTCAAATGGTCAGCCGTCACCACTCCAACGCAAACGGATTGTGACGTGAATCAGACAGCGCAGGCACATTCGTCGACTTCCCCACGGCCAAACACGCTATGTTGTGCACCGACGCAGTACGAACTGCAGAGTCTTTTTGACACCCTGGAGCTCGGACCTTATCCAGTAGAAGGCAAAAAGATACCAGAGTCTCTCCCGTTACCCCCTGGAACAGAAAAAGCAATTTCAGTAGGGAGGTCAATCGGTACCCAAACCCATCTATCCGGATTGGTTACGGAACCCTCCGAATACATGGCTGAACTGATACCCGTACCTTTTGTACCGTACTCGGTACCAGAACCATGGACCAATGGGCCGCGCCCACGCCTGCGTCGGTCCAGACCGATACCGAGCTCAAGTTACTCTGGCCGAAGTCTCATACGCCGAAGGAACGTCTAGTCTACCAGGATGACAAAAGAAGAAAAAAAAAAAAATAAGAACAAAAACACCTATTTTTGTACCTGAAGTACCATGATTAAGTTTATTATATTTTTTTTTGCCTAGTTTTAGTCAAGCTTTAGAAAAGCCTTTCGAAATGTTATTAAGTTGTGTATTAAAATCATTATGTTTTGTTATAAACTCGTGGTGTTTTCATTTATGTGTTTCATGAGTGAGAAGAGTATGACTGATACGGTTAAGGGTATTGGAGTGGAAGGTAGTGGTGATGGTATTCGGTAAACTAATGAACCCAAGGACCAAATACATTCTCGTCAAAGACCGGATGAAGATGGTTTTTATTTTTCAGCGTAGTAAACAATTTCTTTCCAGATGATTGACTAAATCAAGAGAAAATAGAAAAACAAGTAGGACGTCCTACAAATGATCACTTCTAGACCCTAGCTAATCGATCAGCTGCCTCTAAAAAGAGAGAGAATAGCATTTACCGGATTGCAGTCTACACGCACGCTATTGCTCGCCGGAGAATCACGGAAGCTGTCAGGTATACCCTAATGCCTATTTTATTGAATCGTTTTTTTGCATTGGTAGAACGACTTAGTATAAAGCAGGACACTTCAGGTGAGAATGACCTCAAGAACTCCCGCGAAATCTGGTGGGGCCATTCCCAAAGCGGGCATTTCGACCAGACAAATGCGACGAGACGAAGCTTCGGCCCAATTAAGTCGTTCGGTCGACAAATCGTCCAAGGATGTAGCCAACGAAACGTTGCATTTCGAGCGACAATCTGCGCACAGTCATGCCGCATCAGTCAACTCATCGCGTGCTGGGTCCCCAATAGTTGTTCCATTAGGCCAGGTACCTCCAGTAGACAGGCACTCTCAATGGGATCTTTCTGGGTCTAGACCCCCGCCAAGTCTGAATACCTCAGGAGTTGGGTTGTTATCGCCGGTAGAAACAAGGGTACGCCCTCGTCCAAACCTGAACTTCACAAATCCTCCTCCAGTGGACTTGCAATGGGACCACTCGGCAAATGTGATGTTGGGAAACACCTCACTACCTAGAGGCCGCCCCAGGCAACCACCAACCGAATGGCATATATCACAGAATCAAAATAAGGCTTATGAGAGCCAAATTAAAGAATTGCAAAATGCATTGCAACAATTGCAATTCCAAATAGATGGGCGGAATACCATACAGCCAACCATGCACGATTTCCGTCCACGAGTTCCGAACTATCCACCACCCCCGGCACCAAATTGTTATTCTGATGCAAATATGTTTAGGCCCCCACCTGCTATGGGTAGCCCCTATCATTCACGCTCCAATAGCCCTCTAAAAAGATGGACTATCAAATTCGACGGTAACGCTAAGAACATGCCCGTAGATGAGTTTTTGTTCCGATTGGATAGGGTCAAGAGACAAAGTCCAGCACCGGAAGATTATTGGGTCAGTCAATTTCACCGGTGTGTGAGCGGGGCGGCAGACACTTGGTTCTGGCAGTATTTGCGAGCCAACCCCGACCCTCGCTGGGAAGAGCTTAAATTAGCATTGACCAAACGTTTCAAAATATGGAGTTCCGACGCGGAAATTACTAGGGCAATGGAACGACGCCGACAAGAACGACGAGAAACTGTCGAGGACTACGTGTCGGCGATTGTGGCGCTAAATTCACAAAGGACTACCCTGTTACGGGACGATGAGTTGGTCCGTCTGATGATGCCCAACATCAATCCTAGAGTAGCTCAGTTGGTGTATGCCATGAATTTGTCTACACTAGATCGCTTCCGAGAAGAATGTCGTAACGCAGAAATATATTTACGCGAAAGACCAGACCCTGAACAGCGTCCTACCCCATATACCCGCGAAAAGAATTATCCCTTAGCTGAGATTGAGCAGCCTCCTCCCGATGTGGAGCCCGAAATTGACCCCATCACTCCTGAAGTGGAAGCTTTAGATGTGTCTCGTTGGGAGTGTTGGAACTGCGAAGTCAAGGGTCACGGCTTCCGAGACTGTCCTTCTTTTACGAGAAATCTTTTCTGCTACAAATGTGGAGAAAAAAATAAAACGACCTTAAACTGTCCACGCTGCAAAGAAAAAAACTTAGCAAGGGGCCGGCAGAAGATTCCCTGGTCCGGTCCGAAAGTAGAGAAGGACGTAAAATTAGCAACAACGGTGAATCCATTCAGGAAACCGACCCCAAACGTTCCACAATCATCAAGCCCGCTATAAATTCCGAAACCACAATATTATCTAACCCCAATTTTGTCCCTCATTCTACTTATCACATGGCCAACAATACCCAATTTCAATCAATCCCAATCCCCAATTTTGTTCATGTAAATGACGCGGTAGTAACGGCTAATAACACCCTTATAACTCCGTCAACACCTCTTTATCAGCAAAATTTAGCGCAACGAAAGGCTAATTATTCCGTAGTTCGGGAACGAATATTTAAAACCCAACACTCAAATAGTGAAACTGGTTCAACCTCGAAAATCAATCGATCTATAAGACGACGTAAAAACCAAATACAGCGACAAATACTTCTACGGGGTATAAATATTTCCTCTATTCAGACAAAGAAAGGAGATGCTCGTTTATACGCTCAAGTCTCAATAGGTGGTCATCCTATCGTCGGACTTCTAGATAGCGGAGCAAGTGTTAGTTGTCTCGGCGCAGGGGCCTTAAGTCTTCTTAACCGCCTGAAAATTAAGTACTTACCTACAAAATCTGACGTTAGAACTGCTGGTGGCGCTACCCACTCTATTCTCGGGCATTTTCCATCACGCATTGAATTCAATGGTGTTACCAAAACACTCCACATTCATGTTGTCCCGGATCTAGAACAAGAATTATATCTTGGAATAGATTTCTGGAGATTGTTTAATCTAACTCCATCCTGCCCAAAAGCCATGGTTTTAGACTCACTAACTAAAGAAGTAACTCCAAATAAACACCAGTTGTCTGACCAAGAACAGCAAAGTCTTGATCATATTATAAGTAAATTTCCTTCCTGTTCGGATTATGGTCTGGGAAAAACTCATTTGGAACAGCATATCATTGAGGTAAGAAGCACCGAGCCCATAAAGCAAAGACATTATCCTGTTTCGCCAATGGTGCAAAAACTTATGTATGACGAATTGGATAGAATGCTTTCCCTGGGCGTAATTGAGAAGAGTCGGAGCGCTTGGAGCTCACCAGTCGTCTTAGTGCGCAAACCTGGTAAAGTCCGGCTATGTTTAGATTCCCGGAAATTGAATAACGTCACTGTAAAAGACGCATACCCCCTACCGCACATTGATGGTTTACTTAGTAGGCTGCAGGATACTCGGTTCATTTCTTCCGTCGATCTTAAGGATGCCTTTTGGCAAATACCCCTGGAAATAACTTCCAGAGAAAAAACTGCATTTACAGTGCCAGGAAGACCTTTATATCAGTTTGCCGTAATGCCTTTTGGATTATGTAACGCCCCACAGAGGATGTGCAGGCTGATGGACAAGGTAATGTCTCCATTGCCAGGTACAATGCGTGAGCAAGTCGTTGTATATCTGGATGACTTACTAATTATTTCACCAAACTTTGAATCCCACATAGAATTATTGCAAGAAGTAGCCAACTGTATTGCGAGAGCTAGATTAACTATAAATTTGTCCAAAAGTCACTTCTGCATGACTCAGGTGAAATACCTTGGATATGTAGTCGGAGACGGAACTTTAAGAGTCGATGACGATAAAGTGTCAGCGATTGCAGACTTTCCGACTCCAACCACACTCAAACAAATTCGGCGATTCTTAGGCATGTCCGGTTGGTACCGTCGTTTCATACCAAATTATGCTGCAGTCGCAGCTCCCATAACAGATTGTTTGAAAAATCCCACTCAAGGATTCCGATGGACAGACGAAGCTCAAGACGCCTTCATTAAACTCAAAAACGCATTGATGTCCTCTCCCGCTTTACGAAATCCGGATTTCACTAAGCCTTTTGTTATTCAATGTGATGCTTGTACCACGGGAATAGGAGGAGTTTTGTATCAACTAAATGATAATAATGACGAACAACCCATAGCGTATATTTCCCAAAAGCTTAATGAGGCACAAAAAAATTATAGCATCACTGAGCTGGAGTGTTTGGCAGCAATCATCTGTGTAAAGAAGTTTCGAGCATACGTGGAGGGTCTGCCGTTCAAGATAGTCACCGACCATGCTAGCCTTAAGTGGCTTACGCAACAAAAAGACCTTAGTGGACGTCTGGCGCGCTGGTCACTCAAATTGCAGGCCTTCGACTTCACGATTGAACATCGAAAAGGTACCCAAAATGTTGTGCCAGATGCATTATCACGAGCTTTTTCGGATGACAAAGCCAAACCACGGTTGGTGCCAGTTGAGTCTTCCATATCGCTGGGCCAAGATACTGCTGTTAATGCCGGCATTAACGAGATAGTTCCGTCAGTAGTCCCCGAAGTAGACCTTACTTCTCCCTGGTTTACGTCTGAAAAATACAAAGATCTAATTGAAACTGTAAAAAGTAACTCAAATATTTTGGCTGACATCAAATGTGTGGACGGATATGTATACAAATTAATCCGAACAACGTCTGTTTCGGATGTTGTCGCAACTTCTCCGTGGAGATTGTGGGTTCCCGAAGAATTGACCAATAATTTAATTATGGCCTCACACAATCCACCAGTATCATCTCACGGAGGAATTGCAAAAACCCTAGATCGCTTACGCGTCAAATATTATTGGCCAGGTATGCCTAAACAAGTAAAAGATTATATTGGAAAATGTGATATTTGCAAGCAATCAAAAGCTCCAAATTTTGTATTGAGACCACCAATGAAGGCTCAATTAACACCAAGTAGAGCTTGGCAAAGAATTTACATTGACCTCATGGGCCCTTATCCCCGTTCGAAAGCCGGAAACACGTCCCTATTGATTGTATTAGACCAATTCACGAAATATGTACTCCTAAAACCCATCCGAAATGCTACGACTCGTCCAATAACTAATTATTTGAAGACCGAAGTATTCCATGTGTATGGAGTACCGGAACATCTCCTATCGGATAATGGCGTACAATTTACGTCTCGGGAATTCGCATCGCTTATGTCGACATATGGAATAATACATACCACTACGGCAGTATATTCTCCACAAGCGAATGCGTCTGAGCGAGTGAATCGTTCGATATTGGCAGCCATTAGATCATACTTGGACGATAAACACAACGAATGGGATGTGTTTATTAGTGAAATCGCATGCGCTCTTCGCACAGCATCGCATGAAGCAACCGGATTTTCACCATATTTTCTGAATTTTGGAGAAAATATGATACTTCACGGAACTGCATATCCATTACTGGAACGTTTGCAAAGTCTACAAGCTGAGAACACAACTTGTCTTACTATGCCAGATAGCATGCATAGCATTCGAGAACAGGTCAAGTCTAAATTACAGGAAACGCATCGAAAATACGCGTCGCGATACAATTTAAGGTCCCGCGAGACAAATTTTGCCCCGGGGCAAGAAATCTTTCGACGTAATTTCACTCAAAGCGATGCTGCAAAAGGATTCAACGCGAAATTAGCACCGAAATTCGTTAAATGCCGGGTAATACGCAAAATCGGAAATTCGATGTACGCTATCGAAAACCGACAAGGGAAATTTATTGGAAACTTTCACGCGAAGGATTTAAGATCCTAATACACGGAATAAGTAAAACATTAACATCACCAATATGACTACATCCGACCATAAAATACCCAGAACTCTAGTCCTCTAGAAACGCGTGACATATCTGTCGTAGTTGGTGCGCAAATGTGATCAGTAGAATCATAGTAAGGCAAGCGCAACCACCCTCGTTTGGTATTCGAATCAATAATTCATTAAATAAGCATCTCGCCCGTGCACTATTTCGCGCCGGTATTCTAAAAGAAATAAACAATGAAAATATGTTCTCGTAAACATAAAAACCGATAAAGCACCAAACCGAAGGTTCACTTTATTTAATATCTGGACCTCCTTCAGGGGAAAGCACGCATTGGAACAGTATGAATGTTCTTCCTAAGTCGGTTTTACCATCATAAGGCCGTGACGGGATATTGCTTGTTCGAAATGCCACGCACTTCGAGCATCCCGACACGAAATGGTAGATAGTTTATTTTTTTGAATATCACAAGTACACGCTAAAGACTTTTAGCCACCGTCAAATTTGCTGCAGGACCCGAGATAAATGGGCATCCTGCAACAAATTCGTACGGGCCTCAACTCGCGAAGAATTGTTAAGATTTAGACAATAAACAAACAAAGTCATCAAATTGTTTATTTATTGTCAATATAATTTAACATCTGTCATTGAGACGTTAACAACAATGACCAGGAATAATAACTAAAAGAGGATAAGCTATTTCTGCGAGCTTACCAGCAAATTTTATCGCCGCGAATTTACGAAAAATTTCTGAATAGCAATTAGACAAAATTAGTACAGCGAAATTCACTATATGTAAAATCGAAAAAAAAAAAAAAAAAGAAAATCCTAACTTAATAGCATACTTGACAATAAGCAAGAGCCAACAGTCTCCTTATTATCCTATTCCGTTTCGTCCTAACACTAACCTATAAAATTGTTTTTGTTTGTGTTGTTTAAATTTCTTTTGAAATACTTTTGAGATTCCTTGGTTTTTGAAGCAACGAATTAAAATTAAACTTTTATTAGAATCAATAAATTATTGGTAAATTATTTCCATTGCGAATAGAATTAGTTAGTATTAAGAAATAACTAAATTTATAGAATTAAATAACTTTAATAAGGATTAAATAACTTACATACATTTAAATCTATTTGAACGAAAAGAACTTTTGGTATACCAATATAATTTTTAATCTATAAGTTATAAGAATCATTATATCCAATAGTCTGGAATCATTTCCTGGAAATGATAGTTTTGAATATATTATATGAATTTTCTTTTTTTTTGTAAAAAAATATTGTTAGACGTTAAGAATAATAACGAATCAACCTATATCGTCCAACACATCACGCATCACCGGCAATACTTGCGAATAATCCCGGCGCTTACACTCCAGACCTACGTCATGCACCAAATATAAATCATCAATCAACACCAACCTTCCTAAATAGTGACGGCTAAGTCAATGAAAAAGCGGTATATCAAAAATTGTCAACCTATTCAATGCAGCATACATGAAGGATACATCAGACGCTAAAGCTTTCAACCAATTCAACTACGGATTAACTTATCCAGAAACACGATATAGCAATTACAACACTGTATGCCCGGCTGAATTGAAGGACGAGACTTTAGTCAGGGTCGCGGGTCGAGCCACACGTTGGACAATATCAATCCGTACGTCACCCACGCTTGAAGTCGCAGCAGAAGAAGCCGTTCATTTTTTTCAGCTTCCTGACCATCGGTAGGACCTAGGTCAGCAACCTGATGGCTGTAACGAACGGCCTGTAGAACAATGTGTCAGAGGACAAATTGGAAAAAACCCCAGTCCAGATCATCGAATAAAATTCCTAGCAAGCTCTCGCTAGAGAATTCGCTGGGCACAACAAGCACAACTCCAAACGTCACACTTTGGTCTGGGACCATAGAATACCCAGGAGAAGCTATTAAAATCAGCCAAGTACGCGTACATGCGAGGCAACAACGCACACCAGACATCAAGCTGCACAGCCTGGCTGGAAAAAGATGCTTGTGCGCAGTAGGGACTGACAGAACGTGGTCAGTAGGAAGAAAACCACCAACCGCGCAGGTTGAAGGAAAAATTAAAAAGTAAAGTGGAAAAGAAAGAAAGTTTTTATTTCGGGTATTGAATTTTTTTTTTTGGTGTGCTGCGCGGACGCCGACAACCGAACAAAAAAAAAAAAAAGGGGAGTGAAGGAGATCCGGTGGAGCCTCGTCAGGGCCCTAACTTTCAGGCACCCTCGCCACCGTGGGATCTGAAGACCAAGCTGAAAGGACTTAAAAACAAAAAGAAGAATAAAGGAAAAATCATGTAAGGAATTATATCCTTTTTTATTTCTTTTATATTATTTTTTTTTTTATCTAATTTGGTCGGACAATCCCTTTTTATATTGCGACTTAAGGGGGGCTAGTGCGCAAAGTTGGCCCAAAATGGTCTAATCCATTGTTCTTTTCCTTTGTGTTTCCTTGTTTTTGTGTTGCCTTTTTTTTTTTTACAAGTGAAGAAGTTTTTTTCTTGTTTAGTTCGATTGGGGATGTTCGTCCGTGAGTGCTCCGCCCTCGCTAATACGGTCATTAACCTAAAACGCGCCGACAGAAGCTCCCGCGTATCCTCCTAGTGAGTTTTGGGGTTAGATCGGATCGCTCATGATCGATCGTAAAACGGTCCGCGGATAAACCAAGTGAAATGTGGGAAAATTCTGAAACCAATTCAAATTAAAGAGAATTTTCGCCACGATCCGTTAATGCTGTGCGCATTCCGAACAGAGAAATAGTTTTCCGTGTGTAGTTCGCGTCTATTTCAGCTCCAATTAACTTGTAGTCGTGAATTTCCTTTTTTTTTTTTCTTCTACTCGTTTGTAAGGTTAAGTGCTAAGCTATCGGTGGCACAAAGGTGCGTAATACCGGTATGCGTAACGGAGGTTCCCCCGTTAGGCATCATGCCATCGGCAGGTTCCGTTATCCAAGCCTGAAGTACCGCTAGTGACGCGCAACCGCATGGATGCCAACGCAGTCCCTGGTTGCCCTCATGTGCCTTCTAAATGGATCCCTTTTAGTTTGTCGTCCTGTGTGCTGATTTAGCATAGTACATTTTAGGTTATGAAAGGCTTCGATGGATTTCCTTTGTTTCTGCTTTTGCCAAATCCTGAACCAGTATGCGTTGAATTCGGCCTTCGTGTACCCTTATGGCTTTTGGAGAAGTTTTAGGCATCTTAAGAACCCCGTAGGCGGACAGCGGCGCTTATCGAAGACAACGGCTGGATCAATTAAGCCGCAATAGCTGAAAAGTTGCCTCCTTCTGTTTTCAGGTTAGGTACGCGCGTTTCCTAATTTTAGCGGATTCAGCCACATTATGTTTCCTTTTGACCCTTCAAGCCGAGAAATTAAAAACCTCCGAAGTCGAGTGAAGGACCAGCAACGGATGACGCATCGTTTTACTTATAGGACACCCCGCTGTCTGTAGTTCTTTTGTTTCGTGCTTTAATGTTTGGCACGCACCTAATTAAGCGGTTAGTTTTTTTTTGGTTGTTGTTCAGGGCCCACGTTAGGTGGCTCCCGAAGATATCATAACCTCATAATGGGATTTATGAAGACCAACACCAAGTCCACCTTAAAGCACCACAGTACATTGAGTCCATCGAGCTTGTAAAGGCGTCAGGAGACGACATGTACATTGCATGGCTCCCCAACATGTTTGCCTTTACCCTTTAAGGCGTCATTAGCCGGCGCGAGTACATTATATGGCACCCAACGTATAGGACTGCCATTTTATCCGGCACCAGGTACAGTACATGGCACCCTCATTTTTGTGCTGTCGGTTCATGACCCACATTACTTGGCGCACATATCAATATCCAAGCAATATATTTTTATGACGCCTGATGTACATCAAAATCAGTTCGTCTGTGGGAAATTGGCCTCCAAGTGGGCTTTTACTAGATTTGCCACCGCGCTTTGTCGGCTTCATACTAGCTAAGTCCCAAACTCTATTGAGTTTGCTCCACCTCTGAAGTATATAATCGAGATGTGCATCGGCCTTCCCGCCGAAAGTCTCGACTCATGTGCTTTTCCACCTTCATTTCCTTTCTTTTCTTTTCCATTTCCTTATCATAGTCTGCATTCCTTCCTTCCTTCTTCCTTACTTACCAGCCCGCTGTTGATAGAATCCGAACCTCTCAAGTCGGATTTGCAGCCCAAACCGTGCATAATTACGTAGTCCATGGTTACAGGTAGCCACTCACGCCCCTTCCGACGAGCTACGCACGTGCTAGAGCTAGATGCACGCTACCTTTCGGGAAACCATGGGACTCAAGTCACCCAACTGTGGCTTGGTCACCGGACGACAGTCGTCTTCGCGGTGTGGGCTCGTCCTGACCAACTTGGGACGATTGTTGATGGAGACATACTCCCTTCAATTGTTTCAGGGCGGAATAAGGGATGACTCCACACTGATGGCTAATTCGACTAGTTGGGGCGGTAATGTTGTTGAAGATTTGAGTTCATTCGGGGGACGTGGTGGGTACGTGGTGGGTACGAAACGTACCCACCACGTACCCACCAATGGGTATGAGCACATAGGCCGAGATTTTTGCAAGTGACCACTTAAATTAAAGTTAAAATTTAATTCAAATCCTAAAACAGATTTAAAAAAAACAATTTGAGCCCAGGAGAGCGGAAGTTCATTGCGGGGGACGTGGTGGGTACGTGGTGGGTACGAAACGTACCCACCACGTACCCACCAATGGGTATGAGCACATAGGCCGAGATTTTTGCAAGTGACCACTTAAATTAAAGTTAAAATTTAATTCAAATCCTAAAACAGATTTTAAAAAACAATTTGAGCCCAGGAGAGCGGAAGTTCATTCGGGGGACGTGGTGGGTACGTGGTGGGTACGAAACGTACCCACCACGTACCCACCAATGGGTATGAGCACATAGGCCGAGGTTTTTGCAAGTGACCACTTAAATTAAAGTTAAAATTTAATTCAAATCCTAAAACAGATTTAAAAAAAACAATTTGAGCCCAGGAGAGCGGAAGTTCATTCGGGGGACGTGGTGGGTACGTGGTGGGTACGAAACGTACCCACCACGTACCCACCAATGGGTATGAGCACATAGGCCGAGATTTTTGCAAGTGACCACTTAAATTAAAGTTAAAATTTAATTCAAATCCTAAAACAGATTTAAAAAAAACAATTTGAGCCCAGGAGAGCGGAAGTTCATTGCGGGGACGTGGTGGGTACGTGGTGGGTACGAAACGTACCCACCACGTACCCACCAATGGGTATGAGCACATAGGCCGAGATTTTTGCAAGTGACCACTTAAATTAAAGTTAAAATTTAATTCAAATCCTAAAACAGATTTAAAAAAAACAATTTGAGCCCAGGAGAGCGGAAGTTCATTCGGGGGACGTGGTGGGTACGTGGTGGGTACGAAACGTACCCACCACGTACCCACCAATGGGTATGAGCACATAGGCCGAGATTTTTGCAAGTGACCACTTAAATTAAAGTTAAAATTTAATTCAAATCCTAAAACAGATTTAAAAAAAACAATTTGAGCCCAGGAGAGCGGAAGTTCATTGCGGGGGACGTGGTGGGTACGTGGTGGGTACGAAACGTACCCACCACGTACCCACCAATGGGTATGAGCACATAGGCCGAGATTTTTGCAAGTGACCACTTAAATTAAAGTTAAAATTTAATTGAAATCCTAAAACAGATCTAAAAAAAACAATTTGAGCCCAGGAGAGCGGAAGTTCATTGCGGGGGACGTGGTGGGTACGTGGTGGGTACGAATCGTACCCACCACGTACCCACCAATGGGTATGAGCACATAGGCCGAGATTTTTGCAAGTGACCACTTAAATTAAAGTTAAAATTTAATTCAAATCCTGAAACAGATTTAAAAAAAACAATTTGAGCCCAGGAGAGCGGAAGTTCATTGCGGGGGACGTGGTGGGTACGTGGTCGGTACGAAACGTACCCACCACGTACCCACCAATGGGTATGAGCACATAGGCCGAGATTTTTGCAAGTGACCACTTAAATTAAAGTTAAAATTTAATTCAAATCCTAAAACAGATTTAAAAAAAACAATTTGAGCCCAGGAGAGCGGAAGTTCATTGCGGGGGACGTGGTGGGTACGTGGTGGGTACGAAACGTACCCACCACGTACCCACCAATGGGTATGAGCACATAGGCCGAGATTTTTGCAAGTGACCACTTAAATTAAAGTTAAATTTAATTCAAATCCTAAAACAGATTTAAAAAAAACAATTTGAGCCAGGAGAGCGGAAGTTCATTGCGGGGGACGTGGTGGGTACGTGGTGGGTACGAAACGTACCCACCACGTACCCACCAATGGGTATGAGCACATAGGCCGAGATTTTTGCAAGTGACCACTTAAATTAAAGTTAAAATTTAATTCAAATCCTAAAACAGATTTAAAAAAAACAATTTGAGCCCAGGAGAGCGGAAGTTCATTGCGGGGGACGTGGTGGGTACGTGGTGGGTACGAAACGTACCCACCACGTACCCACCAATGGGTATGAGCACATAGGCCGAGATTTTTGCAAGTGACCACTTAAATTAAAGTTAAAATTTAATTCAAATCCTAAAACAGATTTAAAAAAAACAATTTGAGCCCAGGAGAGCGGAAGTTCATTGCGGGGGACGTGGTGGGTACGTGGTGGGTACGAAACGTACCCACCACGTACCCACCAATGGGTATGAGCACATAGGCCGAGATTTTTGCAAGTGACCACTTAAATTAAAGTTAAAATTTAATTCAAATCCTAAAACAGATTTAAAAAAAACAATTTGAGCCCAGGAGAGCGGAAGTTCATTGCGGGGGACGTGGTGGGTACGTGGTGGGTACGAAACGTACCCACCACGTACCCACCAATGGATATGAGCACATAGGCCGAGATTTTTGCAAGTGACCACTTAAATTAAAGTTAAAATTTAATTCAAATCCTAAAACAGATTTAAAAAAAACAATTTGAGCCCAGGAGAGCGGAAGTTCATTGCGGGGGACGTGGTGGGTACGTGGTGGGTACGAAACGTACCCACCACGTACCCACCAATGGGTATGAGCACATAGGCCGAGATTTTTGCAAGTGACCACTTAAATTAAAGTTAAAATTTAATTCAAATCCTAAAACAGATTTAAAAAAAACAATTTGAGCCCAGGAGAGCGGAAGTTCATTGCGGGGGACGTGGTGGGTACGTGGTGGGTACGAAACGTACCCACCACGTACCCACCAATGGATATGAGCACATAGGCCGAGATTTTTGCAAGTGACCACTTAAATTAAAGTTAAAATTTAATTCAAATCCTAAAACAGATTTAAAAAAAACAATTTGAGCCCAGGAGAGCGGAAGTTCATTGCGGGGGACGTGGTGGGTACGTGGTGGGTACGAAACGTACCCACCACGTACCCACCAATGGGTATGAGCACATAGGCCGAGATTTTTGCAAGTGACCACTTAAATTAAAGTTAAAATTTAATTCAAATCCTAAAACAGATTTAAAAAAAACAATTTGAGCCCAGGAGAGCGGAAGTTCATTGCGGGGGACGTGGTGGGTACGTGGTGGGTACGAAACGTACCCACCACGTACCCACCAATGGGTATGAGCACATAGGCCGAGATTTTTGCAAGTGACCACTTAAATTAAAGTTAAAATTTAATTCAAATCCTAAAACAGATTTAAAAAAAACAATTTGAGCCCAGGAGAGCGGAAGTTCATTCGGGGGACGTGGTGGGTACGTGGTGGGTACGAAACGTACCCACCACGTACCCACCAATGGGTATGAGCACATAGGCCGAGGTTTTTGCAAGTGACCACTTAAATTAAAGTTAAAATTTAATTCAAATCCTAAAACAGATTTAAAAAAAACAATTTGAGCCCAGGAGAGCGGAAGTTCATTGCGGGGGACGTGGTGGGTACGTGGTGGGTACGAAACGTACCCACCACGTACCCACCAATGGGTATGAGCACATAGGCCGAGATTTTTGCAAGTGACCACTTAAATTAAAGTTAAAATTTAATTCAAATCCTAAAACAGATTTAAAAAAAACAATTTGAGCCCAGGAGAGCGGAAGTTCATTGCGGGGGACGTGGTGGGTACGTGGTGGGTACGAAACGTACCCACCACGTACCCACCAATGGGTATGAGCACATAGGCCGAGATTTTTGCAAGTGACCACTTAAATTAAAGTTAAAATTTAATTCAAATCCTAAAACAGATTTAAAAAAAACAATTTGAGCCCAGGAGAGCGGAAGTTTATTGCGGGGGACGTGGTGGGTACGAAACGTACCCACCACGTACCCACCAATGGGTATGAGCACATAGGCCGAGGTTTTTGCAAGTGACCACTTAAATTAAAGTTAAAATTTAATTCAAATCCTAAAACAGATTTAAAAAAAACAATTTGAGCCCAGGAGAGCGGAAGTTCATTCGGGGGACGTGGTGGGTACGTGGTGGGTACGAAACGTACCCACCACGTACCCACCAATGGGTATGAGCACATAGGCCGAGATTTTTGCAAGTGACCACTTAAATTAAAGTTAAAATTTAATTCAAATCCTAAAACAGATTTAAAAAAAACAATTTGAGCCCAGGAGAGCGGAAGTTCATTGCGGGGGACGTGGTGGGTACGTGGTGGGTACGAAACGTACCCACCACGTACCCACCAATGGGTATGAGCACATAGGCCGAGATTTTTGCAAGTGACCACTTAAATTAAAGTTAAAATTTAATTCAAATCCTAAAACAGATTTAAAAAAAACAATTTGAGCCCAGGAGAGCGGAAGTTCATTGCGGGGGACGTGGTGGGTACGTGGTGGGTACGAAACGTACCCACCACGTACCCACCAATGGGTATGAGCACATAGGCCGAGATTTTTGCAAGTGACCACTTAAATTAAAGTTAAAATTTAATTCAAATCCTAAAACAGATTTAAAAAAAACAATTTGAGCCCAGGAGAGCGGAAGTTCATTGCGGGGGACGTGGTGGGTACGTGGTGGGTACGAAACGTACCCACCACGTACCCACCAATGGGTATGAGCACATAGGCCGAGATTTTTGCAAGTGACCACTTAAATTAAAGTTAAAATTTAATTCAAATCCTAAAACAGATTTAAAAAAAACAATTTGAGCCCAGGAGAGCGGAAGTTCATTGCGGGGGACGTGGTGGGTACGTGGTGGGTACGAAACGTACCCACCATGTACCCACCAATAGGTATGAGCACATAGGCCGAGATTTTTGCAAGTGACCACTTAAATTAAAGTTAAAATTTAATTCAAATCCTAAAACAGATTTAAAAAAAACAATTTGAGCCCAGGAGAGCGGAAGTTCATTCGGGGGACGTGGTGGGTACGTGGTGGGTACGAAACGTACCCACCACGTACCCACCAATGGGTATGAGCACATAGGCCGAGGTTTTTGCAAGTGACCACTTAAATTAAAGTTAAAATTTAATTCAAATCCTAAAACAGATTTAAAAAAAACAATTTGAGCCCAGGAGAGCGGAAGTTCATTGCGGGGGACGTGGTGGGTACGTGGTGGGTACGAAACGTACCCACCACGTACCCACCAATGGGTATGAGCACATAGGCCGAGATTTTTGCAAGTGACCACTTAAATTAAAGTTAAAATTTAATTCAAATCCTAAAACAGATTTAAAAAAAACAATTTGAGCCCAGGAGAGCGGAAGTTTATTGCGGGGGACGTGGTGGGTACGAAACGTACCCACCACGTACCCACCAATGGGTATGAGCACATAGGCCGAGGTTTTTGCAAGTGACCACTTAAATTAAAGTTAAAATTTAATTCAAATCCTAAAACAGATTTAAAAAAAACAATTTGAGCCCAGGAGAGCGGAAGTTCATTCGGGGGACGTGGTGGGTACGTGGTGGGTACGAAACGTACCCACCACGTACCCACCAATGGGTATGAGCACATAGGCCGAGATTTTTGCAAGTGACCACTTAAATTAAAGTTAAAATTTAATTCAAATCCTAAAACAGATTTAAAAAAAACAATTTGAGCCCAGGAGAGCGGAAGTTCATTGCGGGGGACGTGGTGGGTACGTGGTGGGTACGAAACGTACCCACCACGTACCCACCAATGGGTATGAGCACATAGGCCGAGATTTTTGCAAGTGACCACTTAAATTAAAGTTAAAATTTAATTCAAATCCTAAAACAGATTTAAAAAAAACAATTTGAGCCCAGGAGAGCGGAAGTTCATTGCGGGGGACGTGGTGGGTACGTGGTGGGTACGAAACGTACCCACCACGTACCCACCAATGGGTATGAGCACATAGGCCGAGATTTTTGCAAGTGACCACTTAAATTAAAGTTAAAATTTAATTCAAATCCTAAAACAGATTTAAAAAAAACAATTTGAGCCCAGGAGAGCGGAAGTTCATTCGGGGGACGTGGTGGGTACGTGGTGGGTACGAAACGTACCCACCACGTACCCACCAATGGGTATGAGCACATAGGCCGAGGTTTTTGCAAGTGACCACTTAAATTAAAGTTAAAATTTAATTCAAATCCTAAAACAGATTTAAAAAAAACAATTTGAGCCCAGGAGAGCGGAAGTTCATTGCGAGGGACGTGGTGGGTACGTGGTGGGTACGAAACGTACCCACCATGTACCCACCAATAGGTATGAGCACATAGGCCGAGATTTTTGCAAGTGACCACTTAAATTAAAGTTAAAATTTAATTCAAATCCTAAAACAGATTTAAAAAAAACAATTTGAGCCCAGGAGAGCGGAAGTTCATTGCGGGGGACGTGGTGGGTACGTGGTGGGTACGAAACGTACCCACCATGTACCCACCAATAGGTATGAGCACATAGGCCGAGATTTTTGCAAGTGACCACTTAAATTAAAGTTAAAATTTAATTCAAATCCTAAAACAGATTTAAAAAAAACAATTTGAGCCCAGGAGAGCGGAAGTTCATTCGGGGGACGTGGTGGGTACGTGGTGGGTACGAAACGTACCCACCACGTACCCACCAATGGGTATGAGCACATAGGCCGAGGTTTTTGCAAGTGACCACTTAAATTAAAGTTAAAATTTAATTCAAATCCTAAAACAGATTTAAAAAAAACAATTTGAGCCCAGGAGAGCGGAAGTTCATTGCGAGGGACGTGGTGGGTACGTGGTGGGTACGAAACGTACCCACCATGTACCCACCAATAGGTATGAGCACATAGGCCGAGATTTTTGCAAGTGACCACTTAAATTAAAGTTAAAATTTAATTCAAATCCTAAAACAGATTTAAAAAAAACAATTTGAGCCCAGGAGAGCGGAAGTTCATTGCGGGGGACGTGGTGGGTACGTGGTGGGTACGAAACGTACCCACCATGTACCCACCAATAGGTATGAGCACATAGGCCGAGATTTTTGCAAGTGACCACTTAAATTAAAGTTAAAATTTAATTCAAATCCTAAAACAGATTTAAAAAAAACAATTTGAGCCCAGGAGAGCGGAAGTTCATTGCGGGGGACGTGGTGGGTACGTGGTGGGTACGAAACGTACCCACCACGTACCCACCAATGGGTATGAGCACATAGGCCGAGATTTTTGCAAGTGACCACTTAAATTAAAGTTAAAATTTAATTCAAATCCTAAAACAGATTTAAAAAAAACAATTTGAGCCCAGGAGAGCGGAAGTTCATTGCGGGGGACGTGGTGGGTACGTGGTGGGTACGAAACGTACCCACCATGTACCCACCAATAGGTATGAGCACATAGGCCGAGATTTTTGCAAGTGACCACTTAAATTAAAGTTAAAATTTAATTCAAATCCTAAAACAGATTTAAAAAAAACAATTTGAGCCCAGGAGAGCGGAAGTTCATTCGGGGGACGTGGTGGGTACGTGGTGGGTACGAAACGTACCCACCACGTACCCACCAATGGGTATGAGCACATAGGCCGAGGTTTTTGCAAGTGACCACTTAAATTAAAGTTAAAATTTAATTCAAATCCTAAAACAGATTTAAAAAAAACAATTTGAGCCCAGGAGAGCGGAAGTTCATTGCGGGGGACGTGGTGGGTACGTGGTGGGTACGAAACGTACCCACCACGTACCCACCAATGGGTATGAGCACATAGGCCGAGATTTTTGCAAGTGACCACTTAAATTAAAGTTAAAATTTAATTCAAATCCTAAAACAGATTTAAAAAAAACAATTTGAGCCCAGGAGAGCGGAAGTTTATTGCGGGGGACGTGGTGGGTACGAAACGTACCCACCACGTACCCACCAATGGGTATGAGCACATAGGCCGAGGTTTTTGCAAGTGACCACTTAAATTAAAGTTAAAATTTAATTCAAATCCTAAAACAGATTTAAAAAAAACAATTTGAGCCCAGGAGAGCGGAAGTTCATTCGGGGGACGTGGTGGGTACGTGGTGGGTACGAAACGTACCCACCACGTACCCACCAATGGGTATGAGCACATAGGCCGAGATTTTTGCAAGTGACCACTTAAATTAAAGTTAAAATTTAATTCAAATCCTAAAACAGATTTAAAAAAAACAATTTGAGCCCAGGAGAGCGGAAGTTCATTGCGGGGGACGTGGTGGGTACGTGGTGGGTACGAAACGTACCCACCACGTACCCACCAATGGGTATGAGCACATAGGCCGAGATTTTTGCAAGTGACCACTTAAATTAAAGTTAAAATTTAATTCAAATCCTAAAACAGATTTAAAAAAAACAATTTGAGCCCAGGAGAGCGGAAGTTCATTGCGGGGGACGTGGTGGGTACGTGGTGGGTACGAAACGTACCCACCACGTACCCACCAATGGGTATGAGCACATAGGCCGAGATTTTTGCAAGTGACCACTTAAATTAAAGTTAAAATTTAATTCAAATCCTAAAACAGATTTAAAAAAAACAATTTGAGCCCAGGAGAGCGGAAGTTCATTCGGGGGACGTGGTGGGTACGTGGTGGGTACGAAACGTACCCACCACGTACCCACCAATGGGTATGAGCACATAGGCCGAGGTTTTTGCAAGTGACCACTTAAATTAAAGTTAAAATTTAATTCAAATCCTAAAACAGATTTAAAAAAAACAATTTGAGCCCAGGAGAGCGGAAGTTCATTGCGAGGGACGTGGTGGGTACGTGGTGGGTACGAAACGTACCCACCATGTACCCACCAATAGGTATGAGCACATAGGCCGAGATTTTTGCAAGTGACCACTTAAATTAAAGTTAAAATTTAATTCAAATCCTAAAACAGATTTAAAAAAAACAATTTGAGCCCAGGAGAGCGGAAGTTCATTCGGGGGACGTGGTGGGTACGTGGTGGGTACGAAACGTACCCACCACGTACCCACCAATGGGTATGAGCACATAGGCCGAGGTTTTTGCAAGTGACCACTTAAATTAAAGTTAAAATTTAATTCAAATCCTAAAACAGATTTAAAAAAAACAATTTGAGCCCAGGAGAGCGGAAGTTCATTGCGGGGGACGTGGTGGGTACGTGGTGGGTACGAAACGTACCCACCACGTACCCACCAATGGGTATGAGCACATAGGCCGAGATTTTTGCAAGTGACCACTTAAATTAAAGTTAAAATTTAATTCAAATCCTAAAACAGATTTAAAAAAAACAATTTGAGCCCAGGAGAGCGGAAGTTCATTGCGGGGGACGTGGTGGGTACGTGGTGGGTACGAAACGTACCCACCTGTACCCACCAATGGGTATGAGCACATAGGCCGAGATTTTTGCAAGTGACCACTTAAATTAAAGTTAAAATTTAATTCAAATCCTAAAACAGATTTAAAAAAAACAATTTGAGCCCAGGAGAGCGGAAGTTCATTGCGGGGGACGTGGTGGGTACGTGGTGGGTACGAAACGTACCCACCACGTACCCACCGATGGGTATGAGCACATAGGCCGAGTTTTTG
The DNA here is from genome assembly GCA_951812415.1 of Beris morrisii. Classification (NCBI taxonomy): domain Eukaryota; kingdom Metazoa; phylum Arthropoda; class Insecta; order Diptera; family Stratiomyidae; genus Beris; species Beris morrisii. The sequence continues at coordinate 10,178 of CATOSH010000023.1, read as the reverse complement.
CAAGTGACCACTTAAATTAAAGTTAAATTTAATTCAAATCCTAAAACAGATTTAAAAAAAACAATTTGAGCCCAGGAGAGCGGAAGTTCATTGCGGGGGACGTGGTGGGTACGTGGTGGGTACGAAACGTACCCACCACGTACCCACCAATGGGTATGAGCACATAGGCCGAGATTTTTGCAAGTGACCACTTAAATTAAAGTTAAAATTTAATTCAAATCCTAAAACAGATTTAAAAAAAACAATTTGAGCCCAGGAGAGCGGAAGTTCATTGCGGGGGACGTGGTGGGTACGTGGTGGGTACGAAACGTACCCACCACGTACCCACCAATGGGTATGAGCACATAGGCCGAGATTTTTGCAAGTGACCACTTAAATTAAAGTTAAAATTTAATTCAAATCCTAAAACAGATTTAAAAAAAACAATTTGAGCCCAGGAGAGCGGAAGTTCATTGCGGGGGACGTGGTGGGTACGTGGTGGGTACGAAACGTACCCACCACGTACCCACCAATGGGTATGAGCACATAGGCCGAGATTTTTGCAAGTGACCACTTAAATTAAAGTTAAAATTTAATTCAAATCCTAAAACAGATTTAAAAAAAACAATTTGAGCCCAGGAGAGCGGAAGTTCATTCGGGGGACGTGGTGGGTACGTGGTGGGTACGAAACGTACCCACCACGTACCCACCAATGGGTATGAGCACATAGGCCGAGATTTTTGCAAGTGACCACTTAAATTAAAGTTAAAATTTAATTCAAATCCTAAAACAGATTTAAAAAAAACAATTTGAGCCCAGGAGAGCGGAAGTTCATTGCGGGGGACGTGGTGGGTACGTGGTGGGTACGAAACGTACCCACCACGTACCCACCAATGGGTATGAGCACATAGGCCGAGATTTTTGCAAGTGACCACTTAAATTAAAGTTAAAATTTAATTCAAATCCTAAAACAGATTTAAAAAAAACAATTTGAGCCCAGGAGAGCGGAAGTTCATTGCGGGGGACGTGGTGGGTACGTGGTGGGTACGAAACGTACCCACCACGTACCCACCAATGGGTATGAGCACATAGGCCGAGATTTTTGCAAGTGACCACTTAAATTAAAGTTAAAATTTAATTCAAATCCTAAAACAGATTTAAAAAAAACAATTTGAGCCCAGGAGAGCGGAAGTTCATTCGGGGGACGTGGTGGGTACGTGGTGGGTACGAAACGTACCCACCACGTACCCACCAATGGGTATAAGCACATTGGCCGAGGTTTTTGCAAGTGACCACTTAAATTAAAGTTAAAATTTAATTCAAATCCTAAAACAGATTTAAAAAAAACAATTTGAGCCCAGGAGAGCGGAAGTTCATTCGGGGGACGTGGTGGGTACGAAACGTACCCACCACGTACCCACCAATGGGTATAGAGCACATTGGCCGAGTTTTTGCAAGTGACCACTTAAATTAAAGTTAAAATTTAATTCAAATCCTAAAACAGATTTAAAAAAAACAATTTGAGCCCAGGAGAGCGGAAGTTCATTGCGGGGGGGACGTGGTGGGTACGAAACGTACCCACCACGTACCCACCAATGGGTATGAGCACATAGGCCGAGATTTTTGCAAGTGACCACTTAAATTAAAGTTAAAATTTAATTCAAATCCTAAAACAGATTTAAAAAAAACAATTTGAGCCCAGGAGAGCGGAAGTTCATTGCGGGGGACGTGGTGGGTACGTGGTGGGTACGAAACGTACCCACCACGTACCCACCAATGGGTATGAGCACATAGGCCGAGATTTTTGCAAGTGACCACTTAAATTAAAGTTAAAATTTAATTCAAATCCTAAAACAGATTTAAAAAAAACAATTTGAGCCCAGGAGAGCGGAAGTTCATTGCGGGGGACGTGGTGGGTACGTGGTGGGTACGAAACGTACCCACCACGTACCCACCAATGGGTATGAGCACATAGGCCGAGATTTTTGCAAGTGACCACTTAAATTAAAGTTAAAATTTAATTCAAATCCTAAAACAGATTTAAAAAAAACAATTTGAGCCCAGGAGAGCGGAAGTTCATTGCGGGGGACGTGGTGGGTACGTGGTGGGTACGAAACGTACCCACCACGTACCCACCAATGGGTATGAGCACATAGGCCGAGATTTTTGCAAGTGACCACTTAAATTAAAGTTAAAATTTAATTCAAATCCTAAAACAGATTTAAAAAAAACAATTTGAGCCCAGGAGAGCGGAAGTTCATTCGGGGGACGTGGTGGGTACGTGGTGGGTACGAAACGTACCCACCACGTACCCACCAATGGGTATGAGCACATAGGCCGAGGTTTTTGCAAGTGACCACTTAAATTAAAGTTAAAATTTAATTCAAATCCTAAAACAGATTTAAAAAAAACAATTTGAGCCCAGGAGAGCGGAAGTTCATTGCGGGGGACGTGGTGGGTACGTGGTGGGTACGAAACGTACCCACCACGTACCCACCAATGGGTATGAGCACATAGGCCGAGATTTTTGCAAGTGACCACTTAAATTAAAGTTAAAATTTAATTCAAATCCTAAAACAGATTTAAAAAAAACAATTTGAGCCCAGGAGAGCGGAAGTTCATTCGGGGGACGTGGTGGGTACGTGGTGGGTACGAAACGTACCCACCACGTACCCACCAATGGGTATGAGCACATAGGCCGAGGTTTTTGCAAGTGACCACTTAAATTAAAGTTAAAATTTAATTCAAATCCTAAAACAGATTTAAAAAAAACAATTTGAGCCCAGGAGAGCGGAAGTTCATTGCGGGGGACGTGGTGGGTACGTGGTGGGTACGAAACGTACCCACCACGTACCCACCAATGGGTATGAGCACATAGGCCGAGATTTTTGCAAGTGACCACTTAAATTAAAGTTAAAATTTAATTCAAATCCTAAAACAGATTTAAAAAAAACAATTTGAGCCCAGGAGAGCGGAAGTTCATTGCGGGGGACGTGGTGGGTACGTGGTGGGTACGAAACGTACCCACCACGTACCCACCAATGGGTATGAGCACATAGGCCGAGATTTTTGCAAGTGACCACTTAAATTAAAGTTAAAATTTAATTCAAATCCTAAAACAGATTTAAAAAAAACAATTTGAGCCCAGGAGAGCGGAAGTTCATTGCGGGGGACGTGGTGGGTACGTGGTGGGTACGAAACGTACCCACCAGTACCCACCAATGGGTATGAGCACATAGGCCGAGATTTTTGCAAGTGACCACTTAAATTAAAGTTAAAATTTAATTCAAATCCTAAAACAGATTTAAAAAAAACAATTTGAGCCCAGGAGAGCGGAAGTTCATTGCGGGGGACGTGGTGGGTACGTGGTGGGTACGAAACGTACCCACCACGTACCCACCAATGGGTATGAGCACATAGGCCGAGATTTTTGCAAGTGACCACTTAAATTAAAGTTAAAATTTAATTCAAATCCTAAAACAGATTTAAAAAAAACAATTTGAGCCCAGGAGAGCGGAAGTTCATTGCGGGGGACGTGGTGGGTACGTGGTGGGTACGAAACGTACCCACCACGTACCCACCAATGGGTATGAGCACATAGGCCGAGATTTTTGCAAGTGACCACTTAAATTAAAGTTAAAATTTAATTCAAATCCTAAAACAGATTTAAAAAAACAATTTGAGCCCAGGAGAGCGGAAGTTCATTGCGGGGGACGTGGTGGGTACGTGGTGGGTACGAAACGTACCCACCACGTACCCACCAATGGGTATGAGCACATAGGCCGAGATTTTTGCAAGTGACCACTTAAATTAAAGTTAAAATTTAATTCAAATCCTAAAACAGATTTAAAAAAAACAATTTGAGCCCAGGAGAGCGGAAGTTCATTGCGGGGGACGTGGTGGGTACGTGGTGGGTACGAAACGTACCCACCACGTACCCACCAATGGGTATGAGCACATAGGCCGAGATTTTTGCAAGTGACCACTTAAATTAAAGTTAAAATTTAATTCAAATCCTAAAACAGATTTAAAAAAAACAATTTGAGCCCAGGAGAGCGGAAGTTCATTCGGGGGACGTGGTGGGTACGTGGTGGGTACGAAACGTACCCACCACGTACCCACCAATGGGTATGAGCACATAGGCCGAGATTTTTGCAAGTGACCACTTAAATTAAAGTTAAAATTTAATTCAAATCCTAAAACAGATTTAAAAAAAACAATTTGAGCCCAGGAGAGCGGAAGTTCATTGCGGGGGACGTGGTGGGTACGTGGTGGGTACGAAACGTACCCACCACGTACCCACCAATGGGTATGAGCACATAGGCCGAGATTTTTGCAAGTGACCACTTAAATTAAAGTTAAAATTTAATTCAAATCCTAAAACAGATTTAAAAAAAACAATTTGAGCCCAGGAGAGCGGAAGTTCATTCGGGGGACGTGGTGGGTACGTGGTGGGTACGAAACGTACCCACCACGTACCCACCAATGGGTATGAGCACATAGGCCGAGGTTTTTGCAAGTGACCACTTAAATTAAAGTTAAAATTTAATTCAAATCCTAAACAGATTTAAAAAAAACAATTTGAGCCCAGGAGAGCGGAAGTTCATTCGGGGGACGTGGTGGGTACGTGGTGGGTACGAAACGTACCCACCACGTACCCACCAATGGGTATGAGCACATAGGCCGAGATTTTTGCAAGTGACCACTTAAATTAAAGTTAAAATTTAATTCAAATCCTAAAACAGATTTAAAAAAAACAATTTGAGCCCAGGAGAGCGGAAGTTCATTCGGGGGACGTGGTGGGTACGTGGTGGGTACGAAACGTACCCACCACGTACCCACCAATGGGTATGAGCACATAGGCCGAGATTTTTGCAAGTGACCACTTAAATTAAAGTTAAAATTTAATTCAAATCTAAAACAGATTTAAAAAAAACAATTTGAGCCCAGGAGAGCGGAAGTTCATTCGGGGGACGTGGTGGGTACGTGGTGGGTACGAAACGTACCCACCACGTACCCACCAATGGGTATGAGCACATAGGCCGAGTTTTTGCAAGTGACCACTTAAATTAAAGTTAAAATTTAATTCAAATCCTAAAACAGATTTAAAAAAAACAATTTGAGCCCAGGAGAGCGGAAGTTCATTCGGGGGACGTGGTGGGTACGTGGTGGGTACGAAACGTACCCACCACGTACCCACCAATGGGTATGAGCACATAGGCCGAGATTTTTGCAAGTGACCACTTAAATTAAAGTTAAAATTTAATTCAAATCCTAAAACAGATTTAAAAAAAACAATTTGAGCCCAGGAGAGCGGAAGTTCATTCGGGGGACGTGGTGGGTACGTGGTGGGTACGAAACGTACCCACCACGTACCCACCAATGGGTATGAGCACATAGGCCGAGATTTTTGCAAGTGACCACTTAAATTAAAGTTAAAATTTAATTCAAATCCTAAAACAGATTTAAAAAAAACAATTTGAGCCCAGGAGAGCGGAAGTTCATTCGGGGGACGTGGTGGGTACGTGGTGGGTACGAAACGTACCCACCACGTACCCACCAATGGGTATGAGCACATAGGCCGAGATTTTTGCAAGTGACCACTTAAATTAAAGTTAAAATTTAATTCAAATCCTAAAACAGATTTAAAAAAAACAATTTGAGCCCAGGAGAGCGGAAGTTCATTGCGGGGGACGTGGTGGGTACGTGGTGGGTACGAAACGTACCCACCACGTACCCACCAATGGGTATGAGCACATAGGCCGAGATTTTTGCAAGTGACCACTTAAATTAAAGTTAAAATTTAATTCAAATCCTAAAACAGATTTAAAAAAAACAATTTGAGCCCAGGAGAGCGGAAGTTCATTCGGGGGACGTGGTGGGTACGTGGTGGGTACGAAACGTACCCACCACGTACCCACCAATGGGTATGAGCACATAGGCCGAGATTTTTGCAAGTGACCACTTAAATTAAAGTTAAAATTTAATTCAAATCCTAAAACAGATTTAAAAAAAACAATTTGAGCCCAGGAGAGCGGAAGTTCATTCGGGGGACGTGGTGGGTACGTGGTGGGTACGAAACGTACCCACCACGTACCCACCAATGGGTATGAGCACATAGGCCGAGTTTTTGCAAGTGACCACTTAAATTAAAGTTAAAATTTAATTCAAATCCTAAAACAGATTTAAAAAAAACAATTTGAGCCCAGGAGAGCGGAAGTTCATTCGGGGACGTGGTGGTACGTGGTGGGTACGAAACGTACCCACCACGTACCCACCAATGGGTATGAGCACATAGGCCGAGATTTTTGCAAGTGACCACTTAAATTAAAGTTAAAATTTAATTCAAATCCTAAAACAGATTTAAAAAAAACAATTTGAGCCCAGGAGAGCGGAAGTTCATTCGGGGGACGTGGTGGGTACGTGGTGGGTACGAAACGTACCCACCACGTACCCACCAATGGGTATGAGCACATAGGCCGAGATTTTTGCAAGTGACCACTTAAATTAAAGTTAAAATTTAATTCAAATCCTAAAACAGATTTAAAAAAACAATTTGAGCCCAGGAGAGCGGAAGTTCATTCGGGGACGTGGGACGTGGTGGGGGGGTACGAAACGTACCCACCACGTACCCACCAATGGGTATGAGCACATAGGCCGAGATTTTTGCAAGTGACCACTTAAATTAAAGTTAAAATTTAATTCAAATCCTAAAACAGATTTAAAAAAAACAATTTGAGCCCAGGAGAGCGGAAGTTCATTGCGGGGGACGTGGTGGGTACGTGGTGGGTACGAAACGTACCCACCACGTACCCACCAATGGGTATGAGCACATAGGCCGAGATTTTTGCAAGTGACCACTTAAATTAAAGTTAAAATTTAATTCAAATCCTAAAACAGATTTAAAAAAAACAATTTGAGCCCAGGAGAGCGGAAGTTCATTCGGGGGACGTGGTGGGTACGTGGTGGGTACGAAACGTACCCACCACGTACCCACCAATGGGTATGAGCACATAGGCCGAGATTTTTGCAAGTGACCACTTAAATTAAAGTTAAAATTTAATTCAAATCCTAAAACAGATTTAAAAAAAACAATTTGAGCCCAGGAGAGCGGAAGTTCATTGCGGGGGACGTGGTGGGTACGTGGTGGGTACGAAACGTACCCACCACGTACCCACCAATGGGTATGAGCACATAGGCCGAGATTTTTGCAAGTGACCACTTAAATTAAGTTAAAATTTAATTCAAATCCTAAACAGATTTAAAAAAAACAATTTGAGCCCAGGAGAGCGGAAGTTCATTGCGGGGGACGTGGTGGGTACGTGGTGGGTACGAAACGTACCCACCACGTACCCACCAATGGGTATGAGCACATAGGCCGAGGTTTTTGCAAGTGACCACTTAAATTAAAGTTAAAATTTAATTCAAATCCTAAAACAGATTTAAAAAAAACAATTTGAGCCCAGGAGAGCGGAAGTTCATTGCGGGGACGTGGTGGGTACGTGGTGGGTACGAAACGTACCCACCACGTACCCACCAATGGGTATGAGCACATAGGCCGAGATTTTTGCAAGTGACCACTTAAATTAAAGTTAAAATTTAATTCAAATCCTAAAACAGATTTAAAAAAAACAATTTGAGCCCAGGAGAGCGGAAGTTCATTGCGGGGGACGTGGTGGGTACGTGGTGGGTACGAAACGTACCCACCACGTACCCACCAATGGGTATGAGCACATAGGCCGAGATTTTTGCAAGTGACCACTTAAATTAAAGTTAAAATTTAATTCAAATCCTAAAACAGATTTAAAAAAAACAATTTGAGCCCAGGAGAGCGGAAGTTCATTGCGGGGGACGTGGTGGGTACGTGGTGGGTACGAAACGTACCCACCACGTACCCACCAATGGGTATGAGCACATAGGCCGAGGTTTTTGCAAGTGACCACTTAAATTAAAGTTAAAATTTAATTCAAATCCTAAAACAGATTTAAAAAAAACAATTTGAGCCCAGGAGAGCGGAAGTTCATTGCGGGGACGTGGTGGGTACGTGGTGGGTACGAAACGTACCCACCACGTACCCACCAATGGGTATGAGCACATAGGCCGAGATTTTTGCAAGTGACCACTTAAATTAAAGTTAAAATTTAATTCAAATCCTAAAACAGATTTAAAAAAAACAATTTGAGCCCAGGAGAGCGGAAGTTCATTGCGGGGGACGTGGTGGGTACGTGGTGGGTACGAAACGTACCCACCACGTACCCACCAATGGGTATGAGCACATAGGCCGAGTTTTTGCAAGTGACCACTTAAATTAAAGTTAAAATTTAATTCAAATCCTAAAACAGATTTAAAAAAAACAATTTGAGCCCAGGAGAGCGGAAGTTCATTGCGGGGGCGACGTGGTGGGTACGAAACGTACCCACCACGTACCCACCAATGGGTATGAGCACATAGGCCGAGATTTTTGCAAGTGACCACTTAAATTAAAGTTAAAATTTAATTCAAATCCTAAAACAGATTTAAAAAAACAATTTGAGCCCAGGAGAGCGGAAGTTCATTGCGGGGGACGTGGTGGGTACGTGGTGGGTACGAAACGTACCCACCACGTACCCACCAATGGGTATGAGCACATAGGCCGAGATTTTTGCAAGTGACACTTAAATTAAAGTTAAAATTTAATTCAAATCCTAAAACAGATTTAAAAAAAACAATTTGAGCCCAGGAGAGCGGAAGTTCATTCGGGGGACGTGGTGGGTACGTGGTGGGTACGAAACGTACCCACCACGTACCCACCAATGGGTATGAGCACATAGGCCGAGATTTTTGCAAGTGACCACTTAAATTAAAGTTAAAATTTAATTCAAATCCTAAAACAGATTTAAAAAAAACAATTTGAGCCCAGGAGAGCGGAAGTTCATTGCGGGGGACTTGGTGGGTACGTGGTGGGTACGAAACGTACCCACCACGTACCCACCAATGGGTATGAGCACATAGGCCGAGATTTTGCAAGTGACCACTTAAATTAAAGTTAAAATTTAATTCAAATCCTAAAACAGATTTAAAAAAAACAATTTGAGCCCAGGAGAGCGGAAGTTCATTGCGGGGGACGTGGTGGGTACGTGGTGGGTACGAAACGTACCCACCACGTACCCACCAATGGGTATGAGCACATAGGCCGAGATTTTTGCAAGTGACCACTTAAATTAAAGTTAAAATTTAATTCAAATCCTAAAACAGATTTAAAAAAACAATTTGAGCCCAGGAGAGCGGAAGTTCATTGCGGGGACGTGGTGGGTACGTGGTGGGTACGAAACGTACCCACCACGTACCCACCAATGGGTATGAGCACATAGGCCGAGATTTTTGCAAGTGACCACTTAAATTAAAGTTAAAATTTAATTCAAATCCTAAAACAGATTTAAAAAAAACAATTTGAGCCCAGGAGAGCGGCAGTTCATTGCGGGGGACGTGGTGGGTACGTGGTGGGTACGAAACGTACCCACCACGTACCCACCAATGGGTATGAGCACATAGGCCGAGATTTTTGCAAGTGACCACTTAAATTAAAGTTAAAATTTAATTCAAATCCTAAAACAGATTTAAAAAAAACAATTTGAGCCCAGGAGAGCGGAAGTTCATTGCGGGGGACGTGGTGGGTACGTGGTGGGTACGAAACGTACCCACCACGTACCCACCAATGGGTATGAGCACATAGGCCGAGATTTTTGCAAGTGACCACTTAAATTAAAGTTAAAATTTAATTCAAATCCTAAAACAGATTTAAAAAAAACAATTTGAGCCCAGGAGAGCGGAAGTTCATTCGGGGGACGTGGTGGGTACGTGGAGGTACGAAACGTACCACCACGTACCCACCAATGGGTATGAGCACATAGGCCGAGATTTTTGCAAGTGACCACTTAAATAAAGTTAAAAATTTAATTCAAATCCTAAAACAGATTTAAAAAACAATTGAGCCCAGGAGAGCGGAAGTTCATTCGGGGGACGTGGTGGGTACGTGGACGGCGCTACGCAAACGTACCCACACGTACCCACCAATAGGTATGAGCACATAGGCCGAGATTTTTGCAAGTGACACTTAAATTAAAGTTAAAATTTAATTCCAAATCCTAAAAACAGCCCTTAAAAAAAACAATTTGAGCCCAGGAGAGCGGAAGTCATCGCGGGGACGTGGTGGGTACGTG
>CATOSH010000022.1:0-61000 GCA_951812415.1 Beris morrisii | reverse complement strand
TATAAAAAACTACCCCTTTCCAACGTACCTTGATACCCCTATCAAACATTTTATTTTTCTAGGATGTATCCATAGTGGCTCTATATAATCCTACATTGTTAGCTTTCTATTCATTATGGTTTTCGAGAAATAAAAATCAGAATGTTTTCCTTTCTACCCTTTTTCATCATCACCCCCAACACCCACACCTACTAGAAGTTTACCGACCCCAACTCCTGTAAAATTTTCAAGATCGTATCTGCTACGGTTTCTGAGATATAAAAATTAAATTTTTTAAAAAATTGCTGTCTCCCTACTTTCGTGCTCCACCTCCCCCTCAAAAAATTTTATTTCGGTAGACTCCTCTTGTGATCCCATATACAGAAACTAAATTTTATCTTACTGGTGTAATTGGTTCGGAAGATATTGTAGTCCAAAGTTTTAGACCACCAACCCCAAACCCCACCACCCTTCTTAAAAATGTTAGCCCTTGTCTAATCATGAAGTATCCCTAAGGACAACAACAAAGTTTCAATTTTCTGACATCAATTGTTCAGGAGATATTGATTTGAGAATGTTTCAATCCCGTCTTTCATGCGTTAAAGACTAATTGTGTCCCTCCCACTTCCACACCCCTTAACCAATATCGACAATTTTTTTGCAATTGAGTCCATTATCATAGTACTACATAAGTTCCAAGTTTCAGCCTCCTAGCATAAGTGGTTCCTGAGATCTAGAAACCAAAATTTTTCATCTAAAACGCTCCCCTCTCCTCTCCCCTTGTACCCCCACCACTCGAAAATATACCAGTCGTAGGGGTTCACCCTATCTACCCACCATAAAAATTTCAATTTAATATCTCAACGGGTTTGGGAGCTATGCGCCTTCAAACGATTTTGCGTACGGCGTACGGCGGACAGCGGACGGCGGACGGCGGACGGCGGACGGCGGACGGCGGACGGCGGACGGCGTACGGCGTCTACGGCGGACAGACGGACATTTTTTTTTTTTTTGCTTTTTTAGTGTTTACTAGTCCTAAAACGTGTAAATACAAAATTTCAGGGTAGCAAACTTTTTTGAAATTTCAGGTCGATCACAATACTTTATTATTAAAACATACTGCAGTCACGTATAATACTCTAGATGAATACTGAACTCCGATTTATATTGTAGTTGGGGATAAAGTAGAATTACGTGTTCGCATGTTGTATGTCCTTTATTAAGGACTGCCATTAGATTGCTACTCAAAACTAAAAGACAATATTCAGTTTTTAATTTCATATCTTGAACTATGTAAGTCATCGAAAAAAAATGTCCTTTTTGAAGGACTTTCACATGGGAAGTGCAGGAAGGACTCACTCGATTTCTTACATATTTATCCTTTTCCTTGGAACCATTTAAAAATTAGTGTGTACAAAATTTCAAATTCGTAGCTTGAAGCGTTCAAAAGTTATCGAAAAATATTGTTGAACATGTTTCTTAAGGACATTTTGTATGGCAGCTACCAGAAGGAGTAAAAGGATTTCGCTGATTAGTAAACTCGAACTTCGTTTTTACTCAAAACTAATTTGTACAAAATTTCCAATTCATAGCTGAAAGATTACTTGAGTTATAATAAGTTCCGTAAATTAAGTCAAGACGTTTTCACAGGATATTTGTATGGCAGCTACACGAAGGACTAATAGGATTTTTTTTCATAATCACACATTTAGCTCCAACTATTGGAAAAATAACACATACAAAATTTCAAAGACGTAGCTTAAACCCTTCTGAAGTTGTCGGCCAATATTCTTAAACACGTGTTTTAAGGCCTTTTTGTGTGGCAGCTACCAGAAGGAATAAAAGGATTTCGCTGACTAGTAAAGTCAAACTTTCTTTTCACACAGAACAAATTTGTACAAAATTTCGAATTCGTACCTAAAAGATTATTTGAGTTATAGTGAGTTTGGTAAATTAAGTAAATACATTTTGACAGGATATTTGTATGGCAGCTACACGAAGGACTAACAGTATTTTCTTCATAATTATGTATTCAGCTCCAACTATTGGAAAAATAACACACACAAAATTTCAATGTCATAGCTTAAACCCTTCTGAAGGTATCGACCAATATTCTTGAACACGTGTTTTAAGGATATTTTGTATGGCAGCTACCCGAAGGAGTAGGACGATTTTGCCCGTTAACGAACTTAGCCTTACAAATTCAACCAAACATCCAAATTCAAAATTTCAAGATCCTAGGTGAAGGCGTTCTTGAGTTATCGTGTTCACGGACGGACGGACGGACGGACGGACGGACGGACGGACGGACGGACGGACGGACGTATAGCGGATTTGAGGTTTTTGGCCACAAATAAACAAAAAATAATACATAACTTTTTTTCGTCCGAGGCTTGGTTCTATGCGTTACAAACTTTTGGGCTGGATTAAACTTATGATACTCTATATGATTTCATCTAGAGTATAAAAATAATAAAGTAAAAATATAATGATGTATGGGGAAAGCTGTACAATAATGCTGATCGTGGTAGAGTTCTTTAATACAGTTTTGGAGGTGTAGCACCATACACACGTGAGCTTAACCACGGGACGCGGCTAGTATAGTATATTTGGAATTGCAGTTACCTCACAGTACCACAGAATGTGTTCAGGTTTCTACCTCCGTTTGGCAGAACCTGTACGGACCATCAGTTACCATCGCTAACATGGGATTTTAAATTCGCATACTCGATATCGCTGTTAAATTTTCTATTTTTGATAATTCAACTAAACAGCTGAATATAATTTGAACCTGTGTCAAACTAACAGTTTGTGTGTACCTGTTATTATATGCTTTGTCGACAAAGTGGAGCCCTTGACCACTGAACCCAAAAAATAGACGATCCAAACTACACGATAGAATTCACAAATATTTTTAAAATAATAGTCACAATAGTAAAATATTTTTTGAGTTAATATACTCTGTTAAGAAGATTTGCGACCACAAAATTGGGATCACAAAATCGGTCTTGTCCTCTCGGTGACTGGACAGTGTAGCCTAGTATTGACACTTCTTTTGTTTCTCCCAGAACCTTATGCCCCTCTTGATGAAGCAGGTTGATATTCTACAGAAAGCTCCACTTGAGCGAACAGCGGATCCTTCTCTTGTCTACCATTTCATTGGTCTCTATGCCCTCATGACCGGTATCCAGTATTACGAACGTATCCAATATTTGGTCCGCCTCCCCTAGCGACTTTTTCAGAATCTTGTACAATTGTTATTTTTGAAAAGGCCTAGAGCCACGTGTTTCCCTCATCTGATAAAAATAAAACTTAAAATATATTTTTTTTCATTAATTGAAATATTGATTGATTGAAATATAAATATATATAAAGTTTATTTACATTTTATGTTATTATAATCTTATATACACAATTAAAAAAATTAATGGAATCTGCATTAATTATTTTATTATCCTGTTTTCTTCATCAAATTTAATAACAACAATAATTTCGTTAATAGAGATGAGACGAATATATTAGTATTCGCTATGATATTACTAATATTTGGATATATTAGATATTAGGAATATGCCGATATCAAATATTCAAATATCATGATATTCATTTCCCATCGACCCCTTCTCATACCATGGATTTACCGATCTATTTATTCTTTATTTACTTGGATCCAAATTCAACTAATTTACCAATCTACTCTTCTTTTCCTTATACAATAAATTTCATACATTTATTTTATTTATTTATTTAACTGGTAGAGCCTAAAGAAGCCTCACTACTTCTCGAACTACGACCTAAGAGGTCTTTTGTTCCTGGCTCTTAACCACTCCCTAGGCCATATCGATTCCTTTGTGAAAGGAGATGATTTTACTCAGGGGAGTCTTCGACAGGTCTTCATAGGTGAGAGTAAATCCACCGAGAATCTACCTTCTTGATCTGGCCACTGCATCATAGTCACACAGAATGTGTGCTGTGGTTTCAGATGTGATATCACAGAATCGACATGTATCTAGTGATACTTTACCAATGATCTTATGGTGATAATTAAGGAAATAATGTCCGGAAAAATATCCCATTATGACCCGTGCGTTATACCTGCTTAAGGAAAGGAATTCCGACGCTCTCCTACTTGAGAAAGTCAGGAATTTCTTTGACTGCCTAAGTCCTGAAAGTGAGTTCCAATAATCTTCCACCTGAAGATTTACCCACTTAAAAATACTATCCTTAATGAAGCCTTTACCTACTCCACAGAATGGTTCCGGGCCAATCATTGGTGAGTTGGCTCCCCGCTTAGCTAGCTGGTCAGCCGATTCATTACTCGGAATACCCTCATGTCCTGGCACCCACATCAGGGTTAGACTATTATGATGTGCCAGCTCTTTAAGAAGAGTATGACAGTCCCACACAAGCCTAGAACGGAAACAATAAGATTTCAGCGCTAGCAGTTCCGCTTGGCTGTCAGATAGGATAATAACTGTAGCACCTTTTGGTTTATTCAGTAGAAGTTTACTTGCCCACAGCTCTATGGCATGTACCTCAGCCTGAAACACAGTGGCTGTTTGTCCCATTGCCGTCCATATTTTACAATTGGGTCCAAATACGCCCGCTCCAGTTCCACTATAGGTCTTAGAGCCGTCCGTGTACCAGACTGAAGCACCTTCCCCAAAATCTGGTAGACCAGATTGCCATGATACACGATCTCCCAGAGTCACCATATATGGTTTCTCAAAATCATATACCTTAGGCATGTTATCGTTTACTGAGTCGGTTAGGTCCTTCTGATTAAATTCCTGTAGAATTTTAAGGTGATCGACAAGGTCTCCTGCCTTGAATTTATTGTACTGCTGTAGCCTTAAGGCCTCTCTCAGAGCCTCCTTCTTTATCTCTAAGTGTAATGGGGCCAAGTCTATCATGGCTTCCTTTGCAGCAGTGGGACATGATTTAAGTCCCCCAGTAAAGCTAGGAACGGCACGCCTCTGAATGTTTTGCAGGGCCTTCTGTGCTGTGATTTGTTCAACCTTTGGCCACCACACCATAGCGGCATATGTGATCATTGGTATTATAATAGACTTGTAGGTCCAGTATACCATATTTGGTCTGAGACCCCAAGTGGTACCACAGAGCCTTCGACACGCCATAAAAGACAATGTCACTCGTGTGGAGATGTTTTTAAGATGTAAATTCCAAGTCAGACACTTGTCCAAGATGATTCCCAAGTATTTGACATCGGACGATAATTTCATACATTGTCATTTATATCTTCAAAGCAGACAGTCCTTTCCCTTCCGATAAATGTTGAATTCGTTGTTCAAATCTACCATAATCTTCCGTTACACATTTGCACTTTCCTTATTTAATGTGTATTTGGTAGGTGCGAAATTGCACAGGTGTTCTTTCCCAGACCCTGCCTTTTTTCTCTAGAATGCGCTCAATATAGTAGTAAATTTTTAGTTTTCTATCCTTTGCGGTTCTCGAAAAATATTGAATCAGATTTTTTTTCTTTTCACCTTCTCGTGACATCGCCCCTACAATTGTATTTATACGACATTAGAATTTTAGAATGTTTCGATCTAGGCTTTCGAGCGTTTCGGACGCATTATTATTATTCCCACTCCCATACCCCTTCACCCATATCATCAATTTTTTTGCAAATGGGTCCACTATCGATGCTCTATATAAATTCCAAGTTTCAGCCTCCTAGCCTAAGCGGTTACTGAGATCTAGAAACCAAAATTGTTCATCTAAAACGTTTCCCTCACCTCCCCCCTCACACCACCACCACTCCAAAGGTAGGAACTTGAAGCGGTCTTCTCAGTCTACCAACAAAAAAATACCACTTAATAGCTCAAAGAGTTTGAGAGCTATAAGCTTTCAAACGTTTTGCGAACGGCGGACGGCGCACAGACGAACTGCCTTTTTGGTGTCTATTAGTAATGAAACGTGGAAAAAAAATTGTTCAGGGTAGCAAATTTTTATACTCTAGATGAAATCATATAGAGTATTATAAGTTTAATCCAGCCCAAAAGTTTGTAACGCATAGAACCAAGCCTCGGACGAAAAAAAGTTATATATTACTTTTTGTTTATTTGTGCCCAAAAACCTCAAATCCGCCTGACGTCCGTCCGTCCGTCCGTCCGTCCGTCCGTCCGTCCGTCCGTCCGTCTGTCCGTGAACACGATAACTCAAGAACGCCTTCACCTAGGATCTTGAAATTTTGAATCTGGATGTTTGGTTGAATTTTTAAGGCTAAGTTCGTGTTAACGAACGATTTTTCCCGTTAGGGCAAAATCGTCCTACTCCTTCGGTTAGCTGCCATACAAAATATCCTTAAAACACGTGTTCAAGAATATTGGTCGATAACTTAAGAAGGGTTTAAGCTACGACTTTGAAATTTTGTATGTGTTATTTTTCCAATAGTTGGAGTTAAATATATGATTATGAAGAAAATCCTGTTAGTCCTTCGTGTAGCTGCCATACAAATATCCTGTCAAAATGTATTCACTTAATTTACGAAACTCACTATAACTCCAGTAATCTTTTAGCTACGAATTCGTAATTTTATAGAAGTTAGTTTTGAGTGAAAAGGAAGTTCAAGTTAACTAATCAGTGAAATTCTTTTACTCCTTCTGGTAGCTGCCATACAAAATGTCCTTAAAACACGTGTTTAAGAATATTGGTCGATAACTTGAGAAGGGTTTAAGCTACAACATTGAAATTTTGTATGTGTTATTTTTCCAATAGTTGAAGCTAAATGTATGATTATGAAGAAAATCCTGTTGGTCCTTCGTGTAGCTGCCATACAAATATCCTGACAAAATGTATTGACTTAATTTACGAAACTCACTATAACTCAAGTAATTTTTCAGCTACGAATTCGAAATTTTAAACAAGTTAGTTTTGAGTGAAAAGGAAGTTCGAGTTAACTAATCAGCGAAATTCTTTTACTCCTTCTGGTAGCTGCCATACAAAATGTCCTTAAAACACGTGTTCAAGAATATTGGCCGATAACTTCAGAAGGGTTTAAGCTACGTCTTTGAAATTTTGTATGTGTAATTTTTCCAATAGTTGGAGCTAAATGTATGATTATGAAGAAAATCCTAGTAGTCCTTCGTGTAGCTGCCATACAAATATCCTGTCAAATAGCCTTCACTAAATTTACGGAACTCACTATAACTCAAGTATTATTTTAGCTATGAACTCGAAATTTTGTACAAATTAGTTTTGAGTGAAAACAAAGTTCGAGTTTACTAATCAGCAAAATCCTTTTACTCCTTCTGGTACCTGCCATACAAAATGTCCTTAAGACACGTGTTCAACAATATTTTTCGATAACTTTTGAACGCTTCAAGCTACGAATTTGAAATTTTGTATACATTCATTTTTAAATGGTTCCAAGGAAAAGGATTAATATGAAAGAAATCGAGTGAGTCCTTCCTGCACCTTCCATGTGAAAGTCCTACAAAAAGGACATTTTTTTTCGATGACTTACCCAGTTCAAGATATGAAACTAAATACTGAATATTGTCTTTTAGTTTTGAGTAGCAATCTAATGGCAGTCCTTAATAAAGGACATACAATATGCACACACGTAATTTTACTTTATCCCCAACTACAATATAAATCGGAGTTAAGTATTCATCTAGAGTATTATACGATTGGCTTGCAGCCGATCGTGACTGCAGTATGTGTTTTTGTTTATTTGTGGCCAAAAACCTAAAATCCGCTTGACGTCCGTCCGTCCGTCCGTCCATCCGTCCGTCCGTCCGTCCGTCCGTCCCTCTGTCCGTGAACACGATAACTCAAGAACGCCTTCACCTAGGATCTTGAAATTTTGAATCTGGATGTTTGGTTGAATTTGTAAGGTTAAGTTTGTTAACGGGCAAAATCGTCCTACTTCTTCGGGTAGCTGCCATACAAAATGTCCTTAAAACAAGTGTTCAAGAATATAGGTCGATAACTTCAGAAGGGTTTAAGCTACGACTTTGAAATTTTGTATGTGTTATTTTTTCAATAGTTGGAGCCAAATTTATGATTATGAAGAAAATCCTATTAGTCCTTCGTGTAGTTGCCATACAAATATCCTGTCAAAATGTATTCACTTAATTTACGAAACTCACTAAAACTCAAGTAATCTTTTACCTACGAATTCGGAATTTTTTTCTAATTAGTTTTGAGTGAAAAGGAAGTTAGAGTTCACTAGTCAGCGAAATCCTTTTAACCCTTCTGGTAGCTGCCATACAAAATGTCCTTAAAACACGTGTTTAAGAATATTGGCCGATAACTTCAGAAGGGTTTAAGCTACGTCTTTGAAATATCGTATGTGTTATTTTTCCAATAGTTGGAGCTTAGTGTATGATTATGAAGAAAATCCTATTAGTCCTTCGTGTATCTGCCATACAAATATCCTGTCAAAATGTATTGACTTAATTTACGGAACTTACTATAACTCAAGTAATCTTTTAGCTATGAATTGGAAATTTTGTACAAATTAGTTTTGAGTAAAAACGAAGTTTGAGTTTACTAATCAGAGAAATCCTTTAACTCCTTCTGGTAGCTGCCATACAAAATGTCCTTAAGACACGTGTTCAACAATATTTTTCGATAACTTTTGAACGCTTCAAGCTACGAATTTGAAATTTTGTACACGTTCATTTTTAACTGGTTCCAAGTAAAAGGATAAATATGTAAGAAATTGAGTGAGTCCTTACTGCACCTCCCATGTGAAAGTCCTTCAAAAAGGACATATTTTTTCGATGACTTACCGAGTTAAAGATATGAAATTAAGCTCTGAATATTGTCTTTTAGTTTTGAGTAGCAATCTAATTTGAGTCCTTAATAAATTACATACAACATGCACACACGTAATTCTACTTTATCCCCAACTACAATATAAATCGGAGTTCAGTATTCATCTAGAGTATTATACGATTGGCTTGCAGCCGATCGTGACTGCAATATGTTTTTTTTTTAAAAATCGATAAAAATACTTTATTATTAAAATAATAAAGTAATTGTAATGATCAAGCAATGAAGAATAAAATAATCCAGATTTAGTGTTTTATTGAAGAAGATTTTTTTTTTTAACTAAGCTTAAACTTGTTAGAATCTCTAGGAAGTTGGAGAAAACGTGAAAAATCATAGCACTAATGTGGTTTTGCATGTTTGACGTGATTCCAAGAACGTATCGAGTGACAGGTTTGTAGATTCCGGTGCTTCTAATCACATGATGTTACTGCAATCGTCATTTGCAAGTAAACGAGAAATATCAAACGAGACCGTAATAGCCGCTAATAATACGAAAAAATCTGCCAACAGTCTGGGCGCAACTTTATTATTTTTTCGGTAGAAGTTCGGAACGAGTTTAATTTTGAGATGCGGTGTAGGTTACTGTGTGACTTCGGGAAGCGGTTAAAATGGGGTCGCGCTAGAATACTTACGCCGCTATCTCATATAACATATGAATTACATAATTGGGTCATACACCGGGACGAGATCTAGTCCTAGTATAATATCAGTTGTTACGCCATTTGAAGGTTTTTCGTGATTTGGTTTTGGCCCATTAAATGAAACCGGAAATGCGTTTGAAGACATTATATAAGAAGTCTGTGGAAGTGCAAACCAATCTAATATCTCATCAATCCTGAGAAATATTTCGAAAGCCTTACTACCTATTGGAGTTGAATAACAAACATCCCGAAATCAACGTTTTGACGATTATGTAAGAAGCCTTAGGAAGTAAAAACGAATTCGATATCTCATTAGAACTAGAAATATCTAAGAATTTGTGAAGACATATGCAACCCCCTTGCACCCACTTTGGGGTTGAATATCCAAAAATCCTGAAATGGGTTTTTAGATATATATATAAAGAAAGCCCGAGGAAGTGAAATCCAATCCGATGTCTTATCACTCCTAATAGATATGACGGAATTCGTGAAAACGTGTTCAACCCGTTTTTATGTCTTAGTTGTTGAAAAAGGAAAAACCTTGAAAACAAGTTTTAGGTGATTATTAAATAAGCCCGTGGAAGTGAAAAGTTATTCGATATCTAATCAGACCTGAGGGATACGGCTGAATTCGTGAAAATGTATCATCCCCTTTACACCACCTTGGGGTCCAATTTTAAAAAGTCCTGAAAACACTTTCTAGGTATTTATATGAAGAACCCGTAGAAAAAACTGAATTCAATATTTCGAAAGACGTAATAGATATGACGAAAATCGTGAAAATATATGCATTCCATTTTCACTGATCATATTTTTTGCCCCACTTCCGAACGCCAATGGATATTTTTTTAACCAAAATTACCTTTCTAGTTGATTTACATATACGTATCGAATTTCAACTTTCTAGCATAAGCCGTTCTATAGTTAGGAAAAACACCCACCACCCCCGTACATTACCACCCCTATAAAAATTTATATTTTTCCAACATGCTACTACTATAGTTCTATCTAAATACTAAGTTTCAGCTTTATTTTGTTATAGGTTCTCGAGATATAAGAATCGGAACTTTTTCCTTTTCACCCTCCTCCAGCCTCACCCTCTACACCCTTACCATCAACATTTTTTTTTCTGCTGGGGGTCTATTAGGCCTACTTCTGGTAAAAATTTTAAGCATCTATCTTACATTGTTCTTGAGATATGAGACGTGATTTTTTAAAAAAATGCTTACCCCCTCCACTTCCATGCTCCACCGCCCCCTTAACAAATTTTACTTTCAGCAAACTTTATTTGTAAACATTTATGCAGAAACCAAATTCTATTTGTCTAGTGCAATTGGTTCGTGAGATATCGTAGTCTAAAGTTTTTCAACCCCCACCCCCGTACGTCACTGCCCCCTCTCAAAAATTTGTTTCGGATCTATTCTCCTAGTATACCCACATATGTTCATTAAGTTTTAATTTCGTGACATTAACCGATTTGGAGATATGGATTTTAGAATGTCTCGATCTCGGCTTTCGAGCGTTTCGGACGCATTATTATTCCCCCACTCCCACACCCCTTTACCCATATTATCATTTTTTTTGCTAATAGGTCCACTATCTATGCGGTTACTGAGATCTAGAAACCAAAATTTTTCGTCTAAAACGATCCCCCACCTCCCCTTTCACACCCCCACCACTCAAAAGGTGGCCACTTGAAGGGGTCTGCTCAGTCTACCACCGAAAAAAAATTCAACTTAATAGCTCAAAGAGTTTGAGAGCTACAAGCTTTCAAACGTTTTGCGTACGGCGGACGGCGGACGGCGTATGGCGTACGGCGCACAGACGGACTGAACATTTTTTTTGCTTTTTTGGTGTCTATTAGTCATGAAACATGAAAAAAAAATTTTTAGGGTAGCAAATTTTTTTTTTTTAAAAATCGATTACAATACTTTATTATTAAAATAATAAAGTGAATGTGTGCATATAGGATAGTAATAAAAGCAATTATTAATTAACTTGTCTCCAACACATCCAAATTGCGAACTAGCAACCTTCCCAGATGATACATGCGTCTATACCAGCTCAATTGATCCAGACACGATGTTAGCAGTATTCGAACTTTATACTCAAAGACTTTACCAATTTTACCACCGGTGGAAAATTAAAATTAATACAGCAAAAACACAAGCTATATTTTTCACCAAAAAGAGGAAACGCTCAAACCTTCCCAGTCGCAAAATCAATTTTATTGGTCAAAAAATTCCGTGGTCTGATAACCTAAATTACCTTGGTGTTCTACTTGATAAAAAACTCTCCTTTCGTTGTCACATAGATAACATATGTTTCAAAGTCAGCAAGGCTATGTATGCCCTGTATCCTCTTATAAATAGAAAATCTCAACTTTCTGAGGAGAACAAGATCTTATTGTTCAAAATGGTAATCCAACCCATTATCGCATACAGCTCTCCTGTTTGGGGTAATTGTGCAAAGTCACATATTAAAAAGCTTCAGGTCTCACAAAATAAGTGCCTCAAAATAATAATGAAGAAACCATTCTTCTTCTCCACTAGAAGTCTCCACGCAAAAGTTAAAGCGCAAACTGTACTTGAATGAATTTCAACCAGATGCCTACTCATCTTTTGTAACAAGACTGGAACTAGTCGACAATCCGATAATACTATCAATCATATAACACCCTACTATTTGACATGTATTGGTGTCTAATTTGTTTTTAGTTTTTAGTTAGTTAATTACCTTTTTACTATTTTTGCTTTCCTTTAATTTAAGTTAGTTTTAAACTCACTACACAGGTTTTTTGTATAAATTTTTCCTTGAATTTATTTCACTAAAATTCTCGTAGATACTTCGCTTTGCTGTGCTAACTAGATTTAATTTAGCTGTTAAGATATTGAATTATCTGTTCTCTAAATTATAAATCATAAGATGGTAGACATAAGTGAAAAAACTAATAAGTATTAATTGAATTGAATTGAATAATTAACTTGTCTGAATTTATTATCAAATATACTGTAAAGGGTTAGTCACGACCCTAGAGTGCGTGACGGTTCTTGAAAGTAGAATGAACGTCTGGGCCATTCGACGGTGCTTTTATAGCAGAGTTCTTGGAATTGGTTCCCACGGTGTGGTGAACAGGTGCCGTCGTCCGCTGTGTGGTGTAAATGTTCGTGTGTGAATAAATGGCCGTGGTGTGTAGATACGTGATGGTACAGGGTGATTGTTATAGACTACCGGTCGTTCATCGCTAACCTCCCCTTGCAACAAAGCTGCCCCGATAGTGTAATCACTGGCGTCTATACGCAATATAAAAGGCTTCGTCTCATTGGCTTGACGTAGTATTGTGAAGGAGATCGTCTATGCGTGGTAGTGGATAGTTGTTTGGCGTAGTGATCGCATTTAAACGTCTATAGTCGATGCATACTCGGATGGAACCGTTCTATTTCGGTACCATCACTACAGGCGCAGTCCATGCGGATTCGCGTTCCTCGATGATATTGTCGTCGAGCATTTTCTCCAGTTCGTCTTTGAGTTGAGCCTTCTTCTGTGGTGATAGTCTACAGGGTGTAACTAGTACTGAGGTTCAAACGAAAATGGGAGATAGAGGAACTTGTCCTGAGTAGAAAATCGTTCTACACATACTCCCGTTTTTGCACCGTTAAGGAGATAGCGCGATTTTAAGGACGAAGGATTTTCATCGTACCTGTGATCACTGTTTGATCTCTAACTTATGCTGTACTTAGCGTAACGTAATAATTCTGGGCTCGTTGGAAAGGACACAAATTCTTCTTTCTAATTGCTATCAACTGTGTCAATCAGTGTTATTGTTTTTGAGAAAAATTCATTTAAATGACACAAAATAATAAAAAATTAAAAAAAAATACGAAAAAGTCCTGTTTTCTCCAAGAAGGACCTGATTAACCACCAAATTTTATTCCATTTTTGGAAAGCCCATAAAATTTCACTGTACGTTTGATAACAGAATTTTTTCATATTTGCAACAACATATGAGTTCCCTGCACATGTTGGAAATACTGCTAAACATAGAATTTACCGCAAAACAGATGCAGTAATGAGCAACCATGTTAACAACACACGTATTGCTCTTATGTGTGGAAATTATGTTACAGGTAAGTAAAAATATGAGAACTAATTAGATAGCGTCCATTTAAGTAAATTAACTAACATCCATTTAAGTTAATTAAGTAATATCCATTTAAATAGGGCGTGGAGTTTACCTGCTCCCATAAGAAACAGGAATGACTTCGTCCTACGTAGATTTTTCTGCGATAAAAGCATCCGGAGGAAGTAGCAGCAAACAGAATGTCATAGACATGGACATAGAATGCAACATGGCAAGCAATAGGAGGTCTTTTACAACGGAAGAAATGGCAGACATGCACTTCGTGTATGGGTTGTGCGACGGGAATGCTCGGAGAGCCGAAAGAGTTTACCGGGAACGGTATCCGGACAGATCTCGGTACCCCCATTATCGGATGTTCATCAGCATTCATCGGAACCTTCGTGAACGAGGTACACTGCAGCCGTGGCGGGAGACACAACATCCAGGACGGTGACACTCGGTACCTGTGGCCACGGAGGAGCGCATACTGCGCATCGCGACTAGGGACCCCACGGTAAGCACCCGGCGCATCGGCCATCGATTAGGCATCAACCACATGCAAGTGTTCCGAATTCTGTAAGGAGAAGAACTGTATCCCTATCACAATACACCGGTGCAACAACTGTTGCCCGGTGATCGTGAACATCGGCGAGACTTTTGTCGTACCATGTTACTGCGAGCAGACGAACATCCAGCGTTTTTCGGAAGAATTCTCTGGACCGACGAATCGCAATTCACCCGCGATGGCATACAAAATTTCCACAATATGCATGTGTGGGCACGTGAAAATCCCCATACCAGCCGAAATACGTCCCATCAACGTCGCTTCAGTGTGAATGTTTGGGCTGGCATCATCCGCAGAACTTTCATCGGTCCGGTATTTCTTCCCCCAATTCTCAATTCCACCAATTATGCCGAATTTTCGGAGGAAACTTTACCAGACCTCATAGAGGATATACCACTCCGTGTACTGGTCAGCTTTTGGTACCAGCGCGATGGAGCGCCAGCGCATTATGGTGCTAATGTCCGTCGGTGGCTCGACGCGAATTTTCGGGATCGATGGATTGGTCGTGGCGGTCCCATTGCATGGCCTCCACGATCTCCCGACTTAACTCCCATGGACTTTTATGTCTGGGGGTATTTGAAAAGCATCGTCTACGCAGAGGAAATTCATACACGAGAACAGCTCATTTCCCGTATCACCGAAGCATGCGATCAGTTACGAGCCCAACTACTGCGTGTGAACCCCACCAATGCCATTCGTCGGCGATACCACTTCTGCTTGCTCCACAACGGCGGACATGTTGAAAATTATTTGTAAACGTAATAAACTAAATAAACGTAATAAACTATACTTCAACTCTTTTATTTCGTCCTCACTATTATTAATCATACTCCTTCGGCGAATGACGGGTGTCAAACCAGATTTACTTGAAGGGAACGTGCTTGATAACTGTTAGCCCCGCTCCTTTACAATTCAACCTATGAAGAAATTCTGTTATCAAACGTATGGTGAAATTTTATAGGATTTCCGAAAATGTAATAAAATTTGGTGGTTAATCAGGTCCTTCTTGGACTTTTTTGTATTTTTTTTTAATTTTTTATTATTTTTGTGTCATTTAAATGAATTTTTCTCAAAAAGTATAACACTGATTGACACAGTTGATAGCAATTAGAAAGAAGAATTTGTGTCCTCTCCAACGAGCCCAGAATTATTACGTTACGCTAAGTAAAGCAGAAGTTACAGATCAAACAGTGGTCACAGGTACGATGAAAATCCTTCGTCCTTAAAATCGCGCTATCTCCTTAACGGTGCAGAAACGGGAGTATGTGTAGAACGATTTTCTACTCAGGACAAGTTCCTCTATCTTCCATTTTCATTTGAACCTCAGTACTAGTTACACCCTGTATATGGCGGACTAGAGACTGGTGGATGATCTCCGGTATCTATGTGATGTTCAAAAAACTTCGTGGCAGGTCCACTAGTGTGAAAGAGATCCGCGTTGTCGGATAAAGTAGCGTTCGTTTGCTGTCTTTCGTTTGGTGTAAGTTTCGATCCTTCGTCATCTGTCAGGAATAGTTCATCGACTTCGAATTCTGCGATCTCTATGTCCGAAAAATGTTGCCTGAGCAACGTGAAATGAGAGGTTGGCGATTGGGTTAAGTCCGAATACTCATGTCTTCTTGTTCTTCTTGTAGTCCTCGGTATTGGACTGGCTGGTTCTGGGATTAACGATGCGAAGTACATTGCATCGCAAATGTCCTTGAAGTTATCTAGTCTTTTTGGTGTCGTCTTGATCGGGGTTATTGGCGTCGGAAATTGCGATAGCTCGGAGAGGTTAAAAACATCTTCGAAGTCTTCTAGTCTTGCGCTCTGGGGATTTGATGTCCTTGGAAGTGGCGACATGAGTTGTGTCGCAGGAGGAATATGCAATTCCGGCGTAATTGGGCGAATCGCTGGATCGAAACCTTCGGCGATGTTCTCGTTGGGTCCCTCTTTCTGAAGCATATCGTATTTTGTTCTGGGGTTGTCACCGAAATTCCAAAATCTTTGCGGAAGATTGATGACAATATTGGCGTCCTCTATAAAGTCCACTCCTAAGAGTGTACGGTTGTTTGTTATCTCCGGTAGGACCATGAATTGTGTTGGAATCGTTCGTCCCTTGACCTTTACGTCGGTGCGGACCAAGAGAACATTCACTGTTTTCCTGATGCCGTCTGCTAATACGATGTTTGAGACAAAAGGTTGGAACACGCAACCTTGACGTTGAAGTTGGTGATAAAGGCGGTTGCCTGCGACACTTGTCCTTGCTGCCGTATCTATGTAGCCACATCCGTTGATGCCATTAACCGTGATGTCCAGAACTGGTCGAAAGCGTGGTCGCAAGTTTTTGTTGACGTCGATTGAGCAGAAGCTGATTCCTTGCGGCTCTACTGGTTTACTGCATTTGGAACATTGACTTCGTACCACCCCTGGCTTACCGCATCCGTAGCAAGATATTTTTTGCTGTCGTGGCGCGTTCGTGTAAACGGGCTGTTGTTGGTTCTGGAGAGAACGTTCTCGTTTCCTGCAAGTATCGGTAGCGTGTCAGAAACTGTTGCAGAATTCGCATTTACTGCGCTTTGTGATGTTGTTTCGGTCGTTTCCGGACGCTAGTACAGATTTCCTCTCTGCGTAGTTGTGCTCCACTATCCGGGCTTGATGGAGTAGATCTGAAGAGGTTTTGATTTCATCTCGGATGACGTGTTGTCGGATTTTCAGGTTTAACAACCCGAAAACTAGATCGATCTGCTGTGGTTCCTGGTGCGAATCCTTTGCTAGCTCGGCGAATAGTGCTCTTTTTTCGTAGACGAACAAGTCTGTCGGTGTGTTGTCCTCCTGTTTTGTTGCGAATAATTCTATGTAGACTTGGTAGGCTGGCCTAGATGGTGCAACTGTCTTGCGTAGGAGTGCGACGGCTTCTTCCCATGTTGAGACGTCTTGCTTGACTCCTTGCCACCAGGTTGCAGCTAATCCTTGGAGTAGTAATGGCATGCCTAGGATAGCATGTCCATCGTCGATGTTCTCCACTTGCTTGTATATTCCTGCGGTGCTGATGAATTCTTCCAACTTTGCTCTTGAGCGAATACCATCATATCGAGCGGAGCAGTTGGTGAAGTTGCTGTTATGACCGTTCAGCTGGATGATGTTGCTTGAACGGAGGGAGTTGATCAGCAGTTGGAACTGCTCCTCCGTCGTCTGGACTGCTGCCATTCCTCCGTTAAAGCGTGGACTTCTTCTTAGGGCTATGTTTGAGCCACAAGTTGGGCGCCAGTTATAGGATAGTAATAAAAGCAATTATTAATTAACTTGTCTGAATTTATTATCAAATATACTGTAAAGGGTTAGTCACGACCCTAGAGTGCGTGACGGTTCTTGAAAGTAGAATGAACGTCTGGGCCATTCGACGGTGCTTTTATAGCAGAGTTCTTGGAATTGGTTCCCACGGTGTGGTGAACAGGTGCCGTCGTCCGCTGTGTGGTGTAAATGTTCGTGTGTGAATAAATGGCCGTGGTGTGTAGATACGTGATGGTACAGGGTGATTGTTATAGTGCAACATTTTTAGGAGATGCCAAGCTGGTAACGGAAAATTCTCAAGCAACGATTAAAAATGTCTTGTGCGTTCCGGACTTATGTAAAAATTTAGTTTCTGTAAGTCAAACGGTTAAAAACGGTAATCAAGTTGTTTTCGATAGCAATCGGGAAATCATTGCAACGGCAACGGAGTCGGGCGGAATGTATAAATTAAATGCAGTTATTCTGGAAAATAACTGCTCAGTCAAGGAGTGCGATTCCAAAAGAGAGGGAATGGTAACCAAAGTGAATTCTAGTATTTTACATCGTCTGATGGGCCACAGTAGTCTTATCAAACTTTGTTACATAACTACTGAAGAGATGGTAGCTGACATCTTTACAAAGTCCATGAACTCTGGAAGGCAAAGCAAACTTTTACAATTATTTGGATTGTCAACTTAATATTTATATGTATATTAGAATTCAGGGAGACTGTTGTATTTTGAATTTGAATTGTACTAAATATTGAGAATTACTTTTTAGACTTGAATATTATTTTGAACGTTTTTTTTAGTAAAATACTTCTTCTTCAATAAACACTCGCCACACTTTAGGTTGAGCCATCAAACTGACAACATCGAGCGTTTTTCACATCTAGTAAGCGAAAAAGTGTTGGAGGTGGGGTTTTGGGGGTGAGGGCTAGAGAGGGAGGAAAGCAAAACATTCTGCTTTTCATTTCTCGAAAACAGCTAATGATAGAAAGCTATAAATTGCTGGCTGTATAGATCGTCATTACCGAATGTAAAAGTATTTGAAACACAAATTAATATTATTTATCTAAGCACTCAAACTCAAAATGCAAATGAATATTATGTACAATATCTTTATCTTAATATATAATAATGTGCGGCGGTCTAAAATTTGAGAACCGCTGATATCATATTTTGACCATATGCTAGTTTGGTCTGCAGGAAGGTTTCTCCTCATTTTACTTCTGGCAGGTTGCACTGCAGTCGAGATATTTCCATTTTTCGTATTTATGGTACGATTTGGCTCAAATTCACAATATATATTACTCCAATAAAAATAATATCGTTAAGAAAATTTGAACCCGGTAGATGGCTGGGGAGTCGAGATATTTACGAAAAACTATCTACATTCCATGCTAAAAGGTCATCAGTCCAATTTTAATCGAAATTGCATTTTCACTAGTTTTGAAGTCTTGCAGGTTCGGCACATCTTATCATTAATTAATCTAGTCAATTAATCTAGTACTACATCTATTAAGTTTCAATTTTCTAGCATAAGTCATTTCTGAGATATGAAAACCCACCCACCCCTGTACCTTGCTACCGCTTTAACATATTTATTTTTCTGGTATGTCTCTATAGTAGCTCTATATAGATGCCAATTTTTAGCTTTCTATTTTGTGCGACTTTCGAGAAATAAAAATCAGAATTTTTTCATTTCCACCCCCTTCCACCTACACCCACACCAATTTTTCCCCGGTAGAGGTCTACTAGTACTAACTCCTGTAAAATCTTCAACGGTTTCTGAGATATAAAAATTGAATTTTTTTAAAAATGAATCTCTCCCCACTTCCGCTTTTCACCTCCCCTCTCAAAAATGTTATATTCAGAAGACTAGAGTTATAATGCCATATACGCAAACCAATTTTTATCTTCCTGGTACAATTGAGGGGGAAGATATTGTAATCCAAAGTTTTTCACCCCCCACCCCACACCTTACCACCACCCTTAAAAATGGTAACCCTTTTCTAATCTCCTAGTATTTCTTAAGTTAACCGTGTCAACCGCATGATATTAATCGTTCAGAAGATATAGATTTTAGAATGATCAGTAAACCTATCAAATTATTCTGGATAACTTGATCCATGCTAAAAAGACATCAGTCCACGGGTTTCAAAAATTCGCCAAAATTCGAGCGAGATAGATAAATTTGTAAAGTATAATTATATGAGTTATATATAACCTCTTTTATTGATTCGGTAGAGTATTGTTATGAATTTAACTTAACTTTTGTCTACAGGCGGTTTTTTTGTTTTTCCAATAGCTTACAAAAATCTGCCAATGGTCTGGGCGAAACTTTATTATTTTTCGTGTCAAAGTTCGGGAGCGGTCAAAGTCGGAGTGTATCATGAGTTGTTTCGAGATTATTAGATTTCTTGGAAAATTAATTTTGTTCTTAAAATAAAAATATTTAAAATAGCGATTTTTAGCCGATTGAACATTGGAAAAGCCCGTGTAGACTATTCGAATTTCGGTATATTATGTACACTAAAAGCCTATAGAACTAAAAACGAATTTTTTGCCTTATCAGAATTAAGAGATATGACGAATTGTTAAAACGTATACAAACCCATTACTTCCACTTGAGGTTTGAATTTCGAAAAAATTGTGAAACAGTTAATAAATAAATATGAAGACAGCACGAGAAAGTAGGAACCAATTCAATTTCTTATCACTTCTAAAAGAAATGACGGAATTCGTGAAAACGTGTTCAACCCGTTTATACCCTCTTAGGAGCTGAAAAATGAAAAAAACTTAAAAACAAGATTTAGGCGATTATTACGCAAGCACGTGAAAGTGAAAAGATATTCGATATCTGATAAGACCTGGGGATATAGTAGAATTTGTGAAAAAGTTTACAACCCCCTTTGCACCCCCTTAGGGGTCGAATTTTAAGAAATCCTGGAAACACTTTCTAGCTATTTATATGAAGAAGACGTACAATAAAAATGAATTCAACATTTGTGAAAACCTAATAGATATGACGAAAACCGTGAAAATATATGCATTCCATTTTCACTGATAATTTTTTTGGCCCCCCCCCCCCTCCGAATGCCAATAGATATTTCAAATTTTTTTTTATCTAAATTAGTTTTCTAGTTGATCTACATAAACATACCGACTTTCAGCTTTGTAGCATAAGCCGTTCTATAGACAGGAAAAACACCCCCCACCCCCGTACCATACTGCCCCTATAAAAAAATATATTTTTCCAACATGCTACTAATATAGATCTATCTAAATACCAAGTTTCAGCTTTATATCGTTATACGTTTTTGAGATATAAAAATCGGAACTTTTTCCTTTTTACCCTCCCCCACCCTCACCCTCACCACCCACACTTCCGAAATTTTGTTTTCTGCTAAGAGTCTATTAGGCCTACTTCTGGTAAAAATTTGAAGCATCTATCTTACACCGTTCTTGAGATATGAGACGTGATTTTTTAGAAAAATTCTTATCCCTTCCACTTTCATGCTCCACCGCCCCCTTAAAAAATTTTACTTTCAGCAAACTTCATTTGTCAACCTTTATACATGAACCAAATTCTATTTGTCTAGTGCAATCGGTTCGTGAGATATCGTAATCTAAAGTTTTTCAACCCCCACTGCCGCACGCCACTGCCCCCACTCAAAAATTTGTTTCCGATCTATTCTCCTAGTATACCTACAGATAATCATTAAGTTTCAATTTTGCGACATTAACCGTTTAGGAGATATGGATTTCAGAATGTCTCGATCTCGCCTTTTTGCGTTTCGGATGCATTATTTTTCCCTCCACTCTCAAACCCCTTCACCTATATCGGCAATTTTTTTGCAAATGGGTCTACTACCGAAGCTCTATATAAGTTCCAAATTTCAGCCTCTTTGCGTAAGCGGTTGCTGAGATCTAGAAACCAAAATTTTCCGACTTAAACGCTTTCCCCTCCTCCCCCCTCACACCCTGACCCCACAGAATTTGGTAACTTCAAGGGGCCTACCCAGTCTATTCACAATTTCAATTTAATAGCTCTAAGGGTTTGGGTGCTACGAGCCTTCAAACGATTTTGCGTACAGCGATCGACGCACGGCGTACGGCGTACGGCGGACAGAC
Organism: Beris morrisii; assembly: GCA_951812415.1. Lineage (NCBI taxonomy): Eukaryota > Metazoa > Arthropoda > Insecta > Diptera > Stratiomyidae > Beris > Beris morrisii. Next base: position 39,502 of record CATOSH010000022.1, on the reverse strand, counting down.
GGACTGAACTTTTTTTCTGCTTTTTTCGTGTCTACTAGTCATGAAACGTGAAAAAACAAATTTTGAGGGTAGCAAATTTTTTTTTTTTAAAAATCCATAACAATACTGTATTATTGAAATAATAAAGTAAAATGGACGATGACCTTTTAGCATGGACCCATTAATATAAAAGAGAATAAACCGCTCAACTGATTTTGATCAAATTTTAAGGGAACATATAGAATAGTCTCGGTATGGTTCCTGTAAACTTTGTTACTAATCGAATCAAAAACAATTGTTTTTTCGACTGTTTTGTAATTTTTTCGCGATTTTAGTACCGTGGTGCTCTAATTGTTGGTTTGTTTGCTCCGTTTGCCTTCCCATACCATTCATCCGATTGCGATGAAACTTTAAGATATGTTGAGCGCATGCCCGCGAAGCTTTCTATACTAGTAAAACTATTCTACAGTAGGTGGCAAGCGACACAAGCAAATGAGTGTGTTTCATATAGTTTAGCGACAGTTTGTGCGTTTTCGATGTGCACGTCTGACTAAATCGAACAACAGGAGCAACGGATGCAACGGGAGCTACGGATGCAACGGGAGTAACGGGAGCAACGGATGCAACGGGAGTAACGGGAGCAACGTAGTAACGGTAGCAACGAAGCAACGGGAGTAACGGAAGCAACGGGAACAACAGAAGCAATGGGAGAAACAAACGGGAAGCAAGATTTGAAACCGCTGGCTTTGCAGTTTCGATAGTATTGCACCATACAAACGTAAGCGTAGCCGCGGGACGCGGCTAGTATTATATATAATTGAATAGCTAGTAAAGTAGTTTAGTTAGTCGTTAGTCGTTAGTTTTTAGTTTAGTCTGGAATAAAATTTTAACGAGAAACATTCAACGTTTATTGTATTAGTATATCCCAGTAGTATCTACCTATCATACACACCGGTGTGAAGGATATACCGCATAATTCGCCTTTTATGATGCTTCCGCAGCCGAGAAAATTGCGTTCGAATTTCAACTTCGTGACCTCAGTGTTCGCTGCGTTACCGCTAACAACCGGTAATTATATCACCGTATTTTGGAGGTACTTCACAATTTCCATCAAGAGTGGTCTTTACGTACGAAAAAAATCGATCTGGGGATTTGCGCCTCGATTCCTCGCCGCCACTACGTTACGGCTAAATACCCTCGAGATTCCTCGTTCTATACAATTTTTTTACAATTCCGCTCCTCGACTTCATTTGACCACAGTACTCGACTCCCAAATAAAAACTGCCTCAAGCAACCTTTCACGATTTTATCTCTTTTCGTTTTTCTCTTCGCCTTCCGAGGAACTCCGTCCAAATTTCTTCCCGATTCGAAATTTCGTTGTTGAGTTTTAAATTATGGCAAGGAATTTGGTTCCCGATCATTCCGACTTTCGGTATGTCCCATCTGTCTCCGGATTCACCTACGGAGGAAGTTAAGGCCGTGACACAATAAAAGCAGAAAGCAGCGGCAGCTTTCAGTTTAAAATTGTCATCAAATACGAGCATATGGAAACAGTTTTAACATCTTTAACATTTCCATTGCTGACAACATTCCCAATTCTTAAGGGATTTACGTTGGCAGTACTGAAGCAGAAGCAGAATTTTAGAATTTAGAACGAAAAAGCAGCACTGCTTTCGTCGCTGCTTCTGCCGCTGATTTCATTTAAACAGGCGCCTGTGTTTTCTAAAAAAATTCTGCTTCTGCTTTTATTATGTCACGGCCTTTATCTTAATTACGTTAGAATGTGTTCAGTACTTTGGAGAACCGAACTGCGATCGATGGACGAAGGGCTTAGACAACGGCTTAAAATAACGACAAAAACTTAGGCTTTTAGTGTCTTCGTTCTCCATGCTGTGGGTTTGGATTTCAATAAGCCCCTGAAGGAGCATTGGGGTAGGAGGCAGGTCCGTCGTTAAGCCCTGTGCCGAAACACTATCGTGCTCGGTACCTATACACGTTCTCGAATAATGTAAAATATGTAATAATAATAATGTAATAGGTGCGGGAGGATTTGATGAATATTGGTTCGTTGAGTGGTTCATGCCACCAGCCCCACACGGCGGTCATTCCATCCATCCTTCCTTCGTCATCCTGCAGAAGTCTATAATAGAAAACTGGGTGCAGTAAATTTGTAGCTACACGAATATTGACACGTAACAACCGTATAATGGACAGAAGGACAAACGGATGGACGGACAGTGTTAATATTCATAGATTATAGTTGTAACAGATCGGTAAACCGGAAGTGAAACGTTTTCACATTAGATTGGAATCCACAAACGTGCTACGCACAAGGTACATGATGAAGTCCAAAGAAAATGCAAAGCAGGAAATTCTTATCGGCAGACAAATGCTGAAGACACAAGATGAAAAAATGTTGTAAAATTGTTGGCAGCAATACAGCAGTAATCAAACGCTTTAGTAAGTTTTGCAATGAAGTTATTCATTTATAATATCTACTTGTGAGATGTAATATATGTGTGGAGACATAGTTGCCAAATCCTGGCAGCACCGTGAGAGGAGACGGTAAAGAAGAGAGTCAGTCGCATGGTAACTGCGGTGAAAAGAGGTTCGAGTCCGAGGCAGTGTATATTAGTAGTGAAATTAATTAGGTTAAATAAATACAGTTATTAAACTATCCGTCTATCACTACAGTGGTGACTCCGCGTTGCAAAATAATCGAAATTAACCAATGCAAAACACAAACGCCGAACTAGAACAAAAAGCTGGATCCAGCCACAAGGCAGAAGCTAACTATGACGCCGCTACAAGTAGCGGTATAGTTCGCGCGCTAACGAGGCTTCCTGCATTCTGGAAAAACAACCCGAAATTATGGTTCGCTCAACTCGAATCGTCGTTCATCGTGTCCGGAATAAAATCAGACTCGAAGAAATTCCACACTGTCGTTGGAGCTATTGAAAGCGACATTCTCATACAGGTAAGCGATCTGGTTTTAGATCCAACTGCGACGGATTTATACCCAACCTTAAAAAAACGCCTGCTTGAAGTGTTTGCGGACTCCGAAGAAAAACGCCTAAAAAAATTATTACGCGATATTCAATTAGGTGACATGAAGCCGTCACAGCTACTCCGCGAAATCAGGGAATTAGCAGACAACAAAATCAGCGACGAAATAGTAAAATCCCTGTGGCTTCAAAGGCTACCGTCAGGAGTTCAAACGGCTTTAGCTATTTGCGATGACGATGTGGGCAAGTTGGCGATTCTAGCGGACAAGATATGCGAAATTTCGGAAAACAACATTGACATTGCAGCTACAACTACCGCAAAGTGCAATTGTAACTCGTCAGGCGTATCTCTTGAAAGTCTAAAAAGTCAAATCGAAATGATGAACTGGCGAACTACGTGGGCACAATCGATCGGTATCGCGCGGTAGGCAAAAATTCAGAAAGAACAGTTTGCGATCGCAGAATCAAACTCCCGTTTCCGACAAGAATGATTTGTGTTGGTACCACGAGACCTTCAAAGAGAACGCGCGAAAGTGTAAACAGCCGTGCAAATTCGCGAAGCCGTTAAACGGCGGGGGCAATCACTAGAAGCGACGAGTGATCCAGCCCGTTACAATAGCCGCTTGTTTGTTTTCGACCGCGATAACGGCGCGAAATTTTTAGTCGACACCGGTGCCGATGTATCCGTCATACCATCGAAAGTGGCCAATACAAAAACAAGTGGCCCCATATAACTCTCTTTGCGGCTAACGGGTCTAAAATTCAAACGTATGGGGAAAAATGCATTAATGTCAACTTAGGACTTCGTCGAAGTTTTATGTGGAAGTTCGTGATAGCTGATACTAACAATGCAATTATCGGTGCAGATTTCTTGAGGCATTTTGACATTCTAGTTGATCTGAGAAATCGTCGACTAATCGACCAAAAAACGAAACTCGCTACGCTCGGTCAAGTGACGTATACTACATGCAGTACTGTAAAAGCAGTCAATATATCCAATCCATATCATAATTTACTGTCAAAATTTCCTGCTGTAACTCATTTTTCCGCAGGTAACAATCCTGCTGCTCATAATACGACATACCATATCTCCACTATAGGACCACCAGTTCATTCAAAAGTTAGGCGGCTTGCTCCTGATAAGCTTCGAGCCGCTAAGAAAGAGTTCGAATATATGTTGGAACAGGGAATTTGCCGTCCGTCCAAAAGTGCGTGGGCCAGTTCACTTCAAATGGTCAAAAAAGCAAACGGAGACTGGCGAATTTGTGGTGATTATAGAATGCTGAACGCAAAGACAGTGCCAGACCGCTATGCAATCCCACTCCTACAAGATTTCGCCACTAACATAAAAAATAAAACCAAATTCTCCAAAATCGATCTGATCCGCGCATTCCACCAAATCCCAATGGAACCCAGCGACATTGAAAAGACTGCCATCATAACACCTTTTGGGCTATTCGAATTTCCACGGATGACAGTTGGACTTCGTAACGCAGCACAGACCTGCCAACGTTTCGCCAATGAGGTAGTGAAAGGACTGGATTTCTGCTTTCCTTACATAGACGACTTCCTTATAGCCTCGGAAGATGATTAGAAACACGAACAACACTTACTTACACTATTTCAACGGTTGAAGAAATACGGCATCGTCATAAACGTCGACAAGTGTGAGTTTGGAAAGCATGAGATTGAGTTCTTAGGACATCAAATCAATTGTCATGGAACAAAACCATTGCAACGAAAAGTGGAAGCGATTCAACAATTCAAAGAGCCCACTAGTGTAAAGGAATTGCAAAGATTCCTTGGCACGATGAATTCTTATAGGCGCTTCATTCCAAAGGCAGCAGAGCTTCAAATACCTCTTTTAGAGTACTTATAAGGACAAAATACCAAGAAAAAGGCCATAGAGCTTTCCACCAACGCAAAGCAAGCTTTCCAACAATGTAAAGAATCTCTGAAAGATACAGCGCTCTTAGCGCATCCCTCAGCAAATGCAGAACTATCAATCATGGTTGACGCATCCGATAAAGCAGTAGGGGCAGTCATTCAACAATGGGAAACCAACTCGTGGTATCCTCTAGGATTCTTTTCTAAAAAGCTGAGTCCTGCACAACAAAAATACAGCGCGTATGACCGAGAATTATTTTCAATTTACTGCGCCATTAAATATTTTCGGTATATGCTAGAAGGCAGAAATTTTTCTATATTTACAGATCATAAGCCGCTTATATTTGCATTTGGCCAAAAATTAGAAAAGGCTTCACCACGTCAGGCGCGCCAGTTAGAGTACATCAGCCAATTTTCAACAGACATTCGGCATGTGCAAGGCGACAACAATACGGTAGCTGACGCATTATCACGTATCAGTGCCATCTCTTTTCTCAGCAAAATCGACAACAAACTCTTATCTCAACATCAGGACACCGACAACGAGTTAAAGCAGTTGCTATCTGGGAACTCTAATTTAATTCTCCAAAAACTATACTTCGCAGAATACAATGTCAGCATTGTTTGCGATATTTCGACAAAGAAGGTGCGACCGTACGTACCACAGCCACTACGTCGAGTTGTTTTTAATTACATTCACGGGATGTCACACCCGGGCATTGGGGCAACGAGTAAAGCTGTGAGCGGAAAATTTGTACAGCCATCTTTAAACAAGAACATCATAGCCTGGACACGAGAATGTATCCCGTGCCAACGATCAAAGATACAAAGGCACACCCGAACTCCAACCGGATTTTTCGCTGTTCCTAATGATCGGTTCGATGATATCCACATCGATATTGTCGGACCACTACCACCATCGAATGGATTTAGCTACTGTCTAACATTTATTGATCGTTTCACACGTTGGCCCGAGGCGACACCTATCCAGAACATCGAAGCTGAAACAGTCGCCAAGACACTGTTCAGTACATGGATTGGATTGAATACAACGGACCAAGACCGTCGATTCGAGAGTACTCTATTTAGAGAATTGTCTAAACTCTTGGGCATTCAACACATTCGTACGACCGCCTATCACCCTTCATCAAACGGTTTGGTGGAGCGTTTCCATCGCACCTTAAAGGCAGCAATTGAATGTCACGCGACCGAAAGATGGACCGAAGCACTTCCGACAGTACTTCTCGGTTTCCGCTCATCTATCCGTGAGGACTTAAAATCCTCAGTAGCTGAGCTAGTGTATGGAACCGCAATTCGACTCCCAGGAGATATTTTAGAAAACAACCAAACACTCGACAGTCGTGAATTCCTTCGTCGACTACACGAAATTATGAGGAAACTGCGACCGTTTCAACGTCAAAACATGGTAAGCAAAATATTTTCATTCACGATGAGTTAAAATCTTGCAGTCACGTTTTCATTCGGCGAGATACTGTGCGTAAGTCACTTCAACCACCTTACGATGGATCATTTCGCGTGATCTCCAGAAGTTCCAAGGTCTACAAAATAAATGTATACGGAAAAGATAAGGCGATCTCATTAGACCGCTTAAAGCCAGCATTTCTACCTATAGCGTCAACTCCAGACATTCCAGAATTACCTACAACTATAACTCCGACATCAGCGACACACAATCTTATACAACAAGATCAGAACGCAAAGTAGAGATTAGAATATAATCGTTTCACTGGAAGGGGAGTAATGTGGAGACATATTTGCCAAATCCTGGCAGCACCGTGAGAGGAGACGGTAAAGAAGAGAGTCAGTCGCGTGGTAACTGCGGTGAGAAGAGGTTTGAGTCCGAAGCAGTATATATTAGTAGTGAAATTAATTAGGTTAAATATATCCGTCTATCACTACATATGTATATACATATCATCATTAATGGCGCGACAGGCCAAATCGGGCCCTGGCCTCCTGTTCAGATTTCTGGACTGTGGTTTTTCTTCCGGTGATGCGTTTTCGGCGCCTCGCCCAACCCTCGACTTGAAGGGTCAGTCCTACATATTTATTACACCCCGGTAGAAAAAGGGTGCGAGTTTTCAGCTAACTATGACATGTGTAAGTTCTCCCAGCTATGCTGCGAGTCCAACTATGTCACACTTTTTGCCTACTTCCTGAGACGCTCAGGTGTTACTGGCCACTCAGGTTAACTCCATGATCACTCCTCCTTTCTCAACCGGGCTTGGGACCGGATATGGCGGAGTTATATATATATGTGGAATAGCAAGCGAACGCAGCAAAACAAAGCCAAGTTCATTTGGGAAAAATCACCATGAGTGTCAAACCTAAGTGGCACATTACTATTGCTCGTACTTCTTTACCCGACTACTGAAGGACGTAGACGTTGACCTAGACAATTACAACGTGGATTATTTTCAATTCAATTAATAAACGTTCTTACACTTTATATTTTATCAATCTTTCTTCATTGAATTTACATTAAAATAATCGAATTAACTAAATGTTCTTGTACTTTATACTTTATTAATCTTTTTTCATTGAATTTACATTAAAAACATACTGCAGTCACGATCGGCTGCAAGCCAATCGTATAATACTCTAGATGAATACTGAACTCCGATTTATATTGTAGTTGGGGATAAAGTAGAATTACGTGTGTGCATGTTGTATATCCTTTATTAAGGGCTGCCATTAGATTGCTACTCAAAACTAAAAGACAATATTCAGTGTTTAATTTCATATCTTAAACTAAGTCATCGAACAAAAATGTCCTTTTTGAAGGACTTTCACATGGGAGGTGCAGGAAGGACTCACTCGATTTCTTACATATTTATCCTTTTCCTTGGAATTAGTTAAAAATGAACGTGTACAAAATTTCAAAATCGTAGCTTAAAGCGTTCAAAAGTTATCGAAAATATTGTTGAACACGTGCCTTAGGGACATTTTGTATGGCAGCTACCAGAAGGAGTAAAAGGATTTCGCTGATTAGTAAACTCGAACTTCGTTTTTACTCAAAACTAATTTGTACAAAATTTCCAATTCATAGCTAAAAGATTACTTGAGTTATAGTAAATTCCGTAAATTAAGTGAAGGCATTTTTACAGGATATTTGTATGGCAGCTACACGAAGGACTAATAGGATTTTCTTCATAATCATACATTTAGCTCCAACTATTGGAAAAATAACACATACAAAATTTCAAAGACGTAGCTTAAACCCTTCTGAAGTTATCGGCCAATATTCTTGAACACGTATTTTAAGGACATTTTGTATGGCAGCTACCAGAAGCAGTAAAAGGATTTCGCTGGCAAGTAAACTCAAGCTTGGTTTTTACTAAAAACTGATTTGTACAAAATTCCGAATTTGTAGCTAAAAGATTACTTGAGTTATAGTGAGTTTCGTAAATTAAGTGAATACATTTTGACAGGATATTTGTATGGCAGCTACACGAAGGACTAAAAGGATTTTCTTGATATTCTTACATTTAGCTGCAACTATTAAGAAAGAACCACATACAAAATTTCAAAGTCGTAGCTTTAGGCGTTCCGAAGTTATTGGTAAATATTCTTGAACACGTGTTTTAAGGACATTTTGTATGGCAGCTACCCGAAGGAGTAGGACGATTTTGCCCGTTAACGAACTTAGCCTTACAAATTCAACCAAACATCCAGATTCAAAATTTCAAGATCCTAGGTGAAGGCGTTCTTGAGTTATCGTGTTCATGGACAGACGGACGGACGGACGGACGGACGGACGGACGGACGGACGTCAAGCGGATTTGAGGTTTTTGGGCACAAATAAACAAAAAATAATATATAACTTTTTTTCGTCCGAGGCTTGGTTCTATGCGTTACAAACTTTTGGGCTGGATTAAACTTATAATACTCTATATGATTTCATCTAGAGTATAAACATACTGCAGTCACGATCGACTGCAAGCCAATCGAATAATACTCTAGATGAATACTGAACTCCGATTTATATTGTAGTTGGGGATATAGTAGAATTACGAGTGTGTATGTTGTATGTCCTTTATTAAGGACTGCCATTAGATTGCTACTCAAACCTAAAAGACAATATTCAGTGTTTAATTTCATATCTTGAACTGGGTGAGTCATCGAAAAAAAATATCCTTTTTGAAGGACTTTCGCATGGGAGGTGCAGGAAGGACTCACTCGATTTCTTACATATTTATCCTTTTCCTTGGAACCATTCAAAAATGAACGTGTACAAAATTTCAAATTCGTAGCTTGAAGCGTTCAAAAGTTATAGAAAAATATTGTTGAACACGTGTCCTAAGGACGTTTTGTATGGCAGCTACCAGAAGGAGTAAACGGATTTCGCTGATTAGTAAACTCAAACTTTGTTTTTACTCAAAACTAATTTGTACAAAATTTCCAATTCATAGCTAAAAGATTACTTGAGTTATAGTGAGTTTCGTAAATTAAGTGAATACATTTTGACAGGATATTTGTATGGCAGCTACACGAAGGACTAACAGGATTTTCTTCATAATCATATATTTAGCTTCAACTATTGGAAAAACAACACATACAAAATTTTAATGTCGTAGCTTAAACCCTTCTGAAGTTATCAACCAATATTCTTGAACACGTGTTTTAATGACATTTTGTATGGCAGCTACCCGAAGGAGTAGGACGATGTTGCCCGTTAACGAACCTAGCATTACAAATTAAACCAAACATCCAGATTCAAAATTTGAATATCCTAGGTGAAGGCGTTCTTGAGTTATCGTGCTAACGGACAGACGGACGGACGGACGGACGGACGGACGGACGGACGGACGGACGGACGGACGGACGGACGTCAAGCGGATTTGAGGTTTTTGGCCACAAATAAACAAAAAATAATATAACTTTTTTTCGTCCGAGGCTTGGTTCTATGCGTTACAAACTTTTGGGCTGGATTAAACTTATAATACTCTATATGATTTCATCTAGAGTATAAAAATTCTCCGGTGATGGATCGACGAATATTCGGAAGTGGATCGACTAGTTCGAGCAGCATGCAGAATTTTTTAAGTGGCCTAACCTCCAAAGGTTTGTGTTTTGCAAGCGCCTACTAACGGGAGAAGCAAGATTATTCGTGGATAATGAGGTGAAGTCTTTAATTTATTCTGTTCTAAAGTGCCAATTGATTACTTAGTTTGAAACTAAACTTAATTCTGCCGACGTACATAGAAGTTTGAGAGAAAGAAAAAAAAAGTTGACGAAGGTCTCCAAAAGAATTTATATGATATGATGGCTATTGCGTCAATTGGTAATGTTTAAGAAGTAGGTGTTATTTCATGTGATCGACGGGATTAGTGATAGCAATGTAAATAAACTAATTCTGTACGAAGCTAAGACGATTTCCGAATTAAAAGAACGATTAAAATTGTACGAAAAGCTTACAAATCATGGTAAAAGTAATTATGACAATAACAGTGAAAACAAACGGTTCGCGAAAACGAACAATCGTAGTTCACCTAATAAAGACCCAAGTCGAAATTGCTTTAATTGTGGATCTAATAAGAACGAATTTCATGAATGTCCATCGAAATCGAAGGGACCTAAGTGTTTGGACTCTCACGTCCGAACCCTTCTTTCCTGAAATTGGGAAAGGAAAAGTTAAAAAAAACGCCGGTTTAGGAGTGTTTCGTTTTTTTATTGGTTTTTTTTTTGTTTGTTTTTTAGTTTTTATGTAGGTTTTTTAGTTTTGAATTTTTGGGTTGTTTTGGCGACCGATTAGACTTGTCTGTCTTCAAAGTACCCCTTGGAGGCAGAATCCGCATTCGATTTTTGCGTCCTGTTGTTTTCTTGCAAAGTCTTTTGAATCGGTAACAATGAAGGAGAAAACAGTGTGTTTTGAAGAGCTATTACTTACCTTGATCTTAACGTCGAAGCGGCGTGTGTTTCAAGTTTGTAAAGATTACTATAGCTAGCGCGAGCCGTGGTCCGTCACGGCTTATATAGCGTGATAAAGCTTTTAAGCTGCCGTTTATCCGGACTTACAGACGGCGTTATAAAATATCGGCCGTCTGTATTTACAGTGGCCGTGTGCAAATATGGCCATGTTCAGTGGAAGTCTGAACATTCTCCCGCGCGCGAAAGTTTGGAGTTGGTGTCCAAATGGTTTTTTTTTTAAAGAATTAATAATACAAATTTTTTTCTAAAACTTTTTCATGCTTAAATTCTAAATTATAATATGAATTCTTAATTCTAATATTAATAGTACAAAGTATACTTATAATGTAAATTCTTGATCCACTTAAAGTTAATCTTATCCCAGTGATATTGACTACTATTTCAAATTTGCTTGCATGACTTATAATGAACTTAATTTTATGATATACGAGGGCGGTCCAACAAGTACTTAGCCTACAAAAGAAAAACGAAAATTTTGGAAAAGTGGCGATTTATTTCTCAACATAGTCTTCTTTTAGCTCGATGCACTTGACCCAGCGATGCTCCAACTTTTTTAACTCATCTGAAAAATACGTTTTCTCGAGGTCTGCAAAATAGGCCTCCGTGGCGGCGATGACCTCCTCATTCGACTCAAATTTCTACCCGGCGAGTGACTTTTTCAAGCTTGGAAACAAAAAGAAGTCCCACGGGGCCAAATCTGAAGAATACGGTGCATGGGGCAGCAGTTCGTAGCCCAATTCGACCAATTTGGCAGAGGTTTGAGCCGGTGCGTTGTCATGGTGGAAGAGCACTTTTTTCTTCGCCAAATGGGGCCGTTTTTTCTGCAATTCGGCGTCGAATCGGCCCAATAATTCGGCATAGTAGAGCCCTGTGACCGTTTTGCCCTTCTCCAGGTAGTCGATGTAGATCACACCTTGTGAATCCCAGAAAACGCTGGCCATCACCTTTCCGGCCGATAGGACAGTCTTCGCCTTCTTCGGAGCACGTTCGCCGGGTGAAGTCCACTGTTTCGACTGTTCCTTGGTCTCTGGTGTATACCAGTGGATCCATGTTTTGTCGACGGTCACGAAACGAGGCAGAAACTCCTTCGGATTGCGCTTAAACAGCGTCAAACACTGCTCCGAAGTGGTCTCACGGTTGCGCTTGTTGTCCGGAGTGAGCAAACGCGGCACCCATCGCGCCGACAGCTTTCTCAGGCCCAAAATTTCATGCAGGATATGACCCACGTGGTCTCTTGAGATGCCTACAATCGGCGGTCTGCCAATACGAGACCGTGGATTTTTGTCACGTTATCCTCCGTGGTAGCCGTTTTCGGGGCACCTGGGTGTGGCTCATCAAAAACCGACGTGCGACCACGTTGAAACTCGTTAAACTAATTTTTGACGGTCGCCATCGAAGGAGCAGAGTCACCGTACACAGCATCCAAGCGCTCTTTGATTTCGCTGCGCGATTTCCCTTCCAAAAACAAGAATCGAACCTCCGACCGATATTGCTCTTTTTCCATTTTTCTAAAATCCGCGGACACGCCCGCTTCCACACGCGGTCAAAACAAAACTACGAGTCCGATTCGGCTGATATTTTGACAGTAGCCATCTACAAGAATGCACTACACGATAGTAAATTTCTCTTGCGATAGTGGCGCCATCGGGCGGTGAGGCTAAGTACTTGTCTGACTGCCCTCGTAGATATATACAATTGTAGGTTGGTTCTACTGCATGTAAGTTATTTCAATCAAATAAAATATATTGTTATGATGAGTTGACGTGGCGAAGAATTTTGTAAGTGGATCTCCAAAGTAAAACTGGATGGAGTCACCCGTGGTACCAATGCGCTGTGCTTGCTGCTAGCGGTCCGTTCTGTACTCCTTCAGTACTTTCTCTTCGGCGAGTTCCTTGGAAGTAGTCAATCATAGTTTGTTAAAAACATCTGAAAAAAAATTAAAAACAAAACATTGAACCAGGAGACTCAATGAAAAAAAATTAAAAACAAAACATTGAACCAGGCTTAACTTTGGTTAATACATAGAACATCCAAAACGAACACAAAAACTTCAAGAAGAATTTATTTATTATTATTTTTGTACGTCGAATTTGTGTTCACGTAGTAGACGTCCTTTATTCTAGTGCGATGCCAATTGGTAAGACGGGTAATATTTCTGGATACATCATTCTGTGTTCGTACTGCCCATTTCTGCCGTTCATGTGATTGATAACCAATGGTGCCAGAATTATTGTTCTTTAACCTAAACGTGAAGTTAGAAATGGTCGTTATGGAGTATTTGTGTATCGTGAGTTCAGAGGTTTCTCTTTGAGACTGTTCATAGTTTCGATATAACTTGTTGGGATATGCGATAAGGGCGCAAATTAGTCGCCAGTTTAAATCCGCTTCGATCAGCACTTTCACCGTCGTTAGTTCCTTGAAGATGAAGGTTCTTACAGGATTTTGGTTTATGATCCTGACCCAATTATGATTGAGTGAGTGAGTGAGATCTGCTCCGATGAAATTGGTTCTACAGTCTGTGTAGACATTGGAGTCAAGACTGGGTAGTCCGACGAATCGTCGTAACGCTTTCAACAACGGTTCCGATGATATGGTGCTGATTGTTAAGGCGAAACCTTCGTATAGGGTTTCATGATAGTGTTGATAGTAATGTCGCAAACACTCTTCAAGTCGTGCGAAGCCGGGGTCGCCGATGAATGGGTTTAGTTTGCTGTCATGATTGTTGGTGAATCGTTTTATTTTCGTTTGAAGAGGTTTCGGCTTTTCTATACTGTCGTTACTTCCAGCCGTCATGTCGTCAACGTAGAATTTTTGTAACGTGGATTTTGGAAGCATGTGCTGGTCATCAATTGCTAGAAGGTGTAGCGTATTGATAGCCGTGTAAGGTGCAGCTGTTGTTGAGATGAAGAATTTCGACATGTGGTCTTTTGTCCTATGCTGCCGTAATATTCTTTTATATTGTTGGCTTCGAGGGTCGACCTTTACCATGTGATATATTTTTGCGATGTCCGCATACCGATGAATCCTCCAATTCACCATTATAGCGACTGGTTTTAGTTGCAACGTGGGACCGGTGAACGTTTGTTCGTTTAGGTCTTTGCCGATTGATGTCCTTTTGGATGCGTTATCCTTTAAGACGCTGTGATGATGAAAACCATAGTGGCCCGAATGAGCTGCAGGGATTGTAGAATCTACAACCTGAGCAGGTACCATATGTTTCGATTCCATCTGTTTGTTAATGCATTTTGCATGTAGTTCCCTTGATTTTGGGTTAGTTGTACTCTTTCGTTCGAGACCTAACAACCTACTCCCTGCCATGTGCTTTGAATTTTTTAACTCTAAGAGTGCTTGGCTTAAAGGGAATGATCATTTGGTATGAGCCATCTGGAAACCGTTCATGTGAGGACTTGTGAGATTATTCACTCAGCTTCGGATGTAGGTTGCCGTGTCGTCGATATTTTTTCTTTTTTTTGACGTTTTCTTAAATCCTTGCTTATAGATGCGTTGGATTTTGCGATTGTGGTAAAACCAGTGAAGCCGTTGTTAGAGTTCACTGGGCTGCTTGGAACATGATGTTTTCTGCGCTACAGGAACTCCTTGGGGGCTTTGTTTGAATCCTGGGGGCAGAATTTGAGCTTACACTGTTTCTTCGAGGAGCAAATCGATCGACCCTAGTTCCATGAATTTTGGATATGCCAGGGTGATTCCTTTGAGGTGAGGCCATTCGGTGGCCGATAGAGAGTTTGCTGAACAAACTTTCGTTATGTTGTTTATGACGTAAGCTTGTGCGTTTATTTCCTTTTTCTTCCCTAACTTAGTAAGAATTCTTAGGTTAAGCGTTTTAGTGGCGGTGCTCACGTTAGTCGCGTCAAGACCTGTGATCGTTAGCGATGTTGGCTTTGCCTTCATTCGCGTTTGTTGATATGCCGATTGGGATATGAAAGAGCTTTCTGAGCCTGAGTCTATCACAGCTCGTAGTTCAATTGTACTTCCATCCGCTGTCTTGACTTCAACTATGGCCGTGGCCAAGAGGGCTTGTAAACTTAATTGATTAAAGTTGCAGTTTTATGTTGACGGATATGCTGAAGCGTCTGGTTTGGCTGTTTCCTTAGTCGCTTCAGCTGTTAGCGCATCATTTTCTTGCAGATTTTTACGGTCTTCGTGTAACGTCGAGTTATGTCGAGTGGTGCCTTAGAAAATAAAAACACTATAAAAGCAAAACTCCATATTTTTATCAGTTTTAGTTACGTTGCTAAAAGAAAAAGGTGTCAGTAGAATTAAAAAAATTATTTCAAAATGCCTGAGTACTCCAATGAAGAATATGCTGACATTGTGTTAATTTATGGAGAGTGTCACGGAAATGGACGAGCCGCGCGAAGGCTTTACCATCAGAGACATACTCATCGACGGACACCTGACAGGGGGGTATTTCAAGACGTTTACAGGAGAATTAGGGAAACTGGCAGCGTTAG
The DNA here is from genome assembly GCA_951812415.1 of Beris morrisii. Lineage (NCBI taxonomy): Eukaryota > Metazoa > Arthropoda > Insecta > Diptera > Stratiomyidae > Beris > Beris morrisii. The sequence continues at coordinate 24,207 of CATOSH010000022.1, read as the reverse complement.
AACAAGCAGAATAAATGTAAATCCTGCGCCGATAATCGCTGTTTAGATTGATGAAAGAATGCCGCAAGCAGTTCAAAATGATCCATTGATCAGTATCCGACGTTTGGCATTGCAGTTTAACATCTCTACTTGGAAAGTTTGGAGTATTTTAAAAGTAGAACGCTTCCATGCCTACCATCACACACCAGTACAGGAGCTGATACCCATTGATTTCCCCAAATGGATGGAGTTTTGCAATTGGCTCCTTGAACGACAAACAGATGACGATAATTTTTTTGACAATATTCTGTGGACGGATGAGTCCCAATTTACCAGAGACGGTATCACAAACTTCCACAACCTACATACGTGGGCTGAGAGCAATCCACACACAAGAAGAGCGGCATCATTTCAGCACAGATTCAGCGTCAATTTATGGGCAGGTGTGATTGGTGACGATTTACTTGGACCTATTAGGCTTCCGCGTACTCCAAATAGCTCCAATTACTAACATTTTTTATGAAAAGATCTACAGGACTTGTTGGATGATATTCCACTGGTACGATTGGCTTCCATGTTTTACCAACACGATGGTGCTCCTGCTCATTACGGCCGACAGATCACAGATTGGTTAAATTCAAATTATAGCAATCGCTGGATCGGTAGAAATGGACCGATACATTGGCCTGCAAGATCTCCTGATCTTACTATAATGGATTTCTTATAATGGACGGATGAAGGACCTTGTCTACGTAACGGCAGTAGAAACATTGGAAGATCTAAATACCAGGATCGATGGGGCAGCAATACAAGTAAGGCAGCAGTTGAGGAATATGAATACCAAGAGAAAACTCGCCAAACGAGCTTTAGCGTGCATTCAAAATGAATGTGGCCATTTTTAACATTTATTATAATAAAAAAATTTTAAATAAAACATAAAAATCATTATTAAATTCTTTCAGTTCAATCAAGTAGTGTAGATCAACATGCACATGCACTGACTTTTTAAATATTTAATTTTTATGCGATATGTATTTTTATACTCTAGATGAAATCATATAGAGTATTATAAGTTTAATCCAGCCGAAAAGTTTGTAACGCATAGAACCAAGCCTCGGACGAAAAAAAGTTATATATTATTTTTTGTTTATTTGTGGCCAAAAACCTCAAATCCGCCTGACGTCCGTCCGTCCGTCCGTCCGTCCGTCCGTCCGTCCGTCCGTCCGTCCGTCCGTCCGTCCGTCCGTCTGACCGTGAACACGATAACTCAAGAACGCCTTCACCTAGGATCTTGAAATTTTGAATCTGGATGTTTGGTTGAATTTGTAAGGCTAAGTTCGTTAACGGGCAAAATCGTCCTACTCCTTCGGGTAGCTGCCATACAAAATGTCCTTAAAACACGTGTTCAAGAATATTGGTCGATAACTTCAGAAGGGTTTAAGCTACGACTTTGAAATTTTGTATCTATTATTTTTCTAATAGTTGGAGCTAAATATATGAATATGAAGAAAATCCTGTCAGTCCTTCGTGTAGCTGCCATACAAATATCCTGTCAAAATGTATTCACTTAATTTACGAAACTCACTATAACTCAAGTAATCGTTTAGCTATGAATTCGGAATTTTATACAAATTAGTTTTGAATGAAAATGAAGTTCGGGTTTACTATTCAGCGAAATCCTTTTACTCCTTCTGGTAGCTGCCATACAAAATGTCCTTGAAACACGTGTTCAAGAATATTGGCCGATAACTTCAGAAGGTTTTAAGCTACGTCTTTGAAATTTTGTATGTGTTATTTTTCCAATAGTTACAGCTAAATGTATGAATATGAAGAAAATTCTATTAGTCCTTCGTGTAGCTGCCATACAAATATCCTGTCCAAACGTCTTCAATTAATTTACGGAACTTACTATAACTCAAGTAGTCTTTTAGCTATGAATTGGAAATTTTGTACAAATTAGTTTTGAGTAAAAACGAAGTTTGAGTTTACTAATCAGCGAAATCCTTTTACTCCTTCTGGTAGCTGCCATACAAAATGTCCTTAAAACACGTGTTCAACAATATTTTTCGATAACTTTTGAACGCTTCAAGCTACGAATTTCAAATTTTGTACACGTTCATTTTTAAATGGTTCCAAGGAAAAGGATAAATATGTAAGTAATCGAGTGAGTCCTTCCTGCACCTCCCATGTGAAAGTCCTTCAAAAAGGACATTTTTTTTTTATGACTTACCCAGTTCAAGATATAACATTAAACACTGAATATTGTCTTTTAGTTTTGAGTAGCAATCTAATGGCAGTCCTTAATAAAGGACATACAACATGCATACACGTAATTCTACTTTATCCCCAACTACAATATAAATCGGAGTTCAGTATTCATCTAGAGTATTATACGATTGGCTTGCAGCCGATCGTGACTGCAGTATGTTTATACCCTAGATGAAATCATATAGAGTATTATAAGTTTAATCCAGCCGAAAAGTTTGTAACGCATAGAACCAAGCCTCGGACGAAAAAAAGTTATATATTATTTTTTATTTATTTGTGCCCAAAAACCTCAAATCCGCCTGACGTCCGTCCGTCCGTCCGTCTGTCCGTGAACACGATAACTCAAGAACGCCTTCACCTAGGATCTTGAAATTTTGAATCTGGATGTTTGGTGGAATTTGTAAGGCTAAGTTCGTTAACAGGCAAAATCGTCCTACTCCTTCGGGTAGCTGCCATACAAAATGTCCTTAAAACACGTGTTCAAGAATATTGGTCGATAACTTAAGAAGGGTTTAAGCTACGACTTTGAAATTTTGTATGTGTTATTTTTCCAATAGTTGGAGCTAAATATATGATTATGAAGAAAATCCTGTTAGTCCTTCGTGTAGCTGCCATACAAATATCCTGTCAAAATATATTCACTTAATTTACGAAACTCACTATAACTCAAGTAATCTTTTAGCTACGAATTCGGAATTTTGTAAAAGTTAGTTTTGAGTAAAAAGAAAGTTCGAGTTTACTAATCAGCGAAATCCTTTTCATCCTTCTGGTAGCTGCCATACAAAATGTCCTTAAAACACGTGTTCAAGAATATTGCCGATAACTTCAGAAGGGTTTAAGCTACGTCTTTGAAATTTTGTATGTGTTATTTTTCCAACAGTTGGAGCTAAATGTATGATTATGAAGAAAATCCTATTAGTCCTTCGTGTAGCTGCCATACAAATATCCTGTCAAATAGCCTTCACTTAATTTACGGAACTCACTATAACTCAATTATTATTTTAGCTATGAACTCGAAATTTTGTACAAATTAGTTTTGAGTGAAAACAAAGTTCGAGTTTACTAATCAGCAAAATCCTTTTACTCCTTCTGGTACCTGCCATACAAAATGTCCTTAAGACACGTGTTCAACAATATTTTTCGATAACTTTTGAACGCTTCAAGCTACGAATTTGAAATTTTGTACACGTTCATTTTTAAATGGTTCCAAGGAAAAGGATAAACATGTAAGGAATCGAGTGAGTCCTTCCTGCACCTCCCATGTCAAAGTCCTTCAAAAAGGACATTTTTTTCGATGACTTACCCAGTTTAAGATATGAAATTAAACACTGAATATTGTCTTTTAGTTTTGAGTAGCAATCTAATGGGAGTCCTTAATAAAGGACATACAACATGCACACACGTAATTCTACTTTATCCCCAACTACAATATAAATCGGAGTTAAGTATTCATCTAGAGTATTATTCGATTGGCTTGCAGCCGATCGTGACTGCAGTATGTTTATAATTAGGTTTTCTGAGAAAAACTACATTAATCACTGGATTTTTAGGGTTGACTTAGCAAAAATCGGTGTTTTCGAGTAAATATCTCATTGGATGCAGTTACAATTTAGACTGTTACATGAAATGAAAGGTAATTCGATTCCCTAAAAAACGAGTTATAGCACTTTGCCTTGTGATTATTCGTTTTCAAGATATAACGTTTTAAGTGAGTGAGGGTACCGGTCAAAAACACTTTTCTTAACCACCCTGTATCTCCACTGATATTGAAAACTGACCCACCCTGTAGAACAATTGTTTTCTCCAAATATATCAAGGAATAACCCCTCACAATGTGGCGGACGAAGTACCAAACACCCTGTAGAATGATTGGGTCCCAGTCTATCGTTTTTACGCCTAGCGTTCGTAACTCGTGAAGAGTTTCATTGACCGTATCTATAAGATTTTTTAACTCACTATCGGTTTCAGATCGAATTTCGGGTAATTCCATCAATCTTGTAATGTGCGTGTTCACTAACACGCGTTTGTTGTCATCTATATCGAATTGACTAAGAATTCTATTAGCATCGCCTGAAACGCTGCTTTTTAGGTAGTGAACTTTTGTACTTGTAAAATTTGATCGTTATTGTGAATTATACCCTAGGCATACGACACATTCGAATGATCATTCGGTGACTGAAGAAAATGCAACGAATAGCGACGCGAATTATTGCAATAAAGATTTAAAAAGCTTTTCAATTTCAGAAGAATTTTTGAAATTACAAAACGATCTTTAATTGTCTTGTAAATTTAAAAAAAGCTTCTTAAATTCAAAACACTGGTTCGTTTTACCTCGTAAAAATCTTTTCAAATTAGAAGATTCACTTATTTTAGCAAAACCGATAAAGAACAAATGAAACGCTATCGAAGAAAAGGTAATTAGATCAGTGTTGCCGGTACTGACTGACTTTGAACATGAATATGGAAGCTGTTAAGTGATAATTGCGAAAATAATAGAAAATAAGCTAGGAATTTATAAATTAATTTTTTTTTGTTATCGGAATTGAAGAAAATATCTTACGAATACAAAAAAAAACTTCTACATAGCCATCAAAATCTTCAAATCTTTGGTAACAATGGTAAAAATCTTTTTTAATACGTAAATATATAGATTTTATTTTCTGCAAGATCGATTATTTTAAAACATTCGATTAAGATCAATCGATTAATTGATGCCTTCTAATCAATTAATCGATTAATCGCGTAATTCGAAAGGCGCTGTACACATTGCACACTGCCGAACGAATTTTCTGATACGAATTTTCGTTTTTCTGCTTATTGTCAAATCATCAGTTATTAGAAAATTAGTTGAAATCGTCAATTATAACATTTTCAAAAATATCGTAAGGGAAAATTTCTAGGAATTTGGATTTTGATTGATAATATTAAAAATAAGTCCGTATGTCGGTACGAATATTTTTAGTTTTACGACGGATTCATTATACTCTAGATGAAATCATATAGAGTATTATAAGTTTAATCCAGCCGAAAAGTTTGTAACGCATAGAACCAAGCCTCGGACGAAAAAAAGTTATATATTATTTTTTGTTTATTTGTGGCCAAAAACCTCAAATCCGCCTGACGTCCGTCCGTCCGTCCGTCCGTCCGTCTGTCCGTTAGCACGATAACTCAAGAACGCCTTCACCTAGGTTCTTGAAATTTTGAATCTGGATGTTTAGTGGAATTTGTAAGGCTAAGTTCGTTAACGGGCAAAATCGTCCTACTCCTTCGGGTAGCTGCCATACAAAATGTCCTTAAAACACGTGTTTGAGAATATTGGTCGATAACTTCAGAAGGGTTTAAGCTACGACATTGAAATTTTGTTTGTGTTATTTTTCCAATAGTTGGAGATAAATGTATGATTATGAAGAAAATCGTGTTAGTCCTTCGTGTAGCTGCCATACAAATATCCTGTCAAAATGTATTCACTTAATTTACGAAACTCACTATAACTCAAGTAATCTTTTAGCTACGAATTCGGAATTTTTTACAAATTAGTTTTGAGTAAAAACGAAGCTTTAGTTTACTTGTCAGCGAAATCCTTTTTCTCCTTCTGGTAGCTGCCATACAAAATGTCCTTAAAATACGTGTTCAAGAATATTGCCGATAACTTCAGAAGGGTTTAAGCTACGTCTTTGAAATTTTGTACGTAGGATTTTTCTAATAGTTGAAGCTAAATGTAGGATTATGAAGAAAATCCTATTAGTCCTTCGTGTAGCTGCCATACAAATATCCTGTCAAAACGTCTTCTTTTAATTTACGGATCTTACTATAACTCAAGTAATCTTTCAGCTATAAATTGAAAATTTTGTACAAATTAGTTTTGAGTAAAAACGAAGTTCGAGTTTACTAATCAGCGAAATCCTTTTACTCCTTCTGGTAGCTGCCATACAAAATGTCCTTAAGACACGTGTTCAACAATATTTTTCGATAATTTTTGAACGCTTCAAGCTACGAATTTCAAATTTTGTACAAGTTCATTTTTAAATGGTTCCAAGTAAAAGGATAAATATGTAAGAAATCAAGTGAGTCCTTCCTGCACCTCCCATGTGAAAGTCCTTCAAAAAGGAAATTTTTTTTCGATGACTTACCCAGTTCAAGATATGAAACTAAACACTGAAAATTGTCTTTTAGTTCTGAGTAGCACTCTAATGGCAGTCCTTAATAAAGGACATACAACATGCACACACGTAATTCTACTTTATCCCCAACTACAATATAAATCGGAGTTCAGTATTCATCTAGAGTATTATGCGATTGGCTTGCAGCCGATCGTGACTGCAGTATGTTTTATACTCTAGATGAAATCATATAGAGTATTATAAGTTTAATCCAGCCCAAAAGTTTGTAACGCATAGAACCAAGCGTCGGACGAAAAAAAGTTATATTATTTTTTGTTTATTTGTGGCCAAAAACCTCAAATCCGCTTGACGTCCGTCCGTCCGTCCGTCCGTCCGTCCGTCCGTCCGTCCGTCTGTCCGTTAGCACGATAACTCAAGAACGCCTTCACCTAGGATATTCAAATTTTGAATCTGGATGTTTGGTTGAATTTGTAAGGCTAGGTTCGTTAACGGGCAACATCGTCCTACTCCTTCGGGTAGCTGCCATACAAAATGTCCTTAAAACACGTGTTCAAGAATATTGGTTGATAACTTCAGAAGGGTTTAAGCTACGACATTAAAATTTTGTATGTGTTGTTTTTCCAATAGTTGAAGCTAAATATATGATTATGAAGAAAATCCTGTTAGTCCTTCGTGTAGCTGCCATACAAATATCCTGTCAAAATGTATTCACTTAATTTACGAAACTCACTATAACTCAAGTAATCTTTTAGCTATGAATTGGAAATTTTGTACAAATTAGTTTTGAGTAAAAACAAAGTTCGAGTTTACTAATCAGCGAAATCCTTTTCATCCTTCTGGTAGCTGCCATACAAAATGTCCTTAAGACACGTGTTCAACAATATTTTTCAATAACTTTTGAACGCTTCAAGCTACGAATTTCAAATTTTGTACAAGTTCATTTTTAAATGGTTCCAAGGAAAAGGATAAATATGTAAGAAATCGAGTGAGTCCTTCCTGCACCTCCCATGTGAAAGTCCTTCAAAAAGGACTTTTTTTTCGATGACTTACCCAGTTCAAGATATGAAATTAAACACTGAATATTGTCTTTAAGTTTTGAGTAGCAATCTAATGGCAGTCCTTAATAAAGGACTTACAACATGCACATACGTAATTCTACTTTATCCCCAACTACAATATAAATCGGAGTTCAGTATTCATCTAGAGTATTATACGATTGGCTTGCAGCCGATCGTGACTGCAGTATGTTTTTACTTTATTATTTGAATAATAAAGTATTGTTATCGATTTTAAAAAAAAAAAAATCTGCTACCCTGAAAATTTTTTTTTCCACGTTTCATGACTAATAGACACCAAAAAAGCAAAAAAAATTTTCAGTCCGTCTGTGCGCCGTACGCCGTCCGCCACCCGCCGTCCGCCGTACGCAAAACGTTTGAAAGCTTACAGCTCTCAAACTCTTTGAGCTATTAAGTTGAATTTTTTTTTTGGTAGACCGAGCAGACCCCTTCAAGTGGCCACTTTTTGCGGGGAGGGGGTGTGAGGGGGGAGGTGGGGGAAGCGTTTAAGACAAAAAATGTTGGTTTCTAGATCTCAGTAACCGCATAGGCTGGGAGGCTAAAACTTAGAATTTATATAGAACATCGATAGTGGACCCATTTGCAAAAAAAAATGATAATATGGGTAAAGGGGTGTGGGAGTGGGGGGAATAATAATGCGTCCGAAACGCTCGAAAGCCGAGATCGAGACATTCTAAAATCCATATCTCCTAACCGGTTTATGTCACGAAATTAAAACTAAATAACCATCTGTAGGTATACTAAGAGAATAGATTGGAAACAAATTTTTGACGGTGGGCAGTGGAATACGGGGGTGGGCGTTGAAAAACTTTAGATTACGTTATCTCACGAACCAATAGCACTAGAGAAATAAAATTTGGTTTCTGTATAAAGGTTGACAAATAAAGTTTGCTGAAAGTAACATTTTTAAAGGGGGTGGTGGAGCATGGAAGTGGAGGGGGTAAGCATTTTTTTAAAAAATCAAGTCTCATATCTCAAGAACAGTGTAAGATAGATGCTTAAAATTTTTACCAGAAGTAGGCCTAATAGACCCCCAACAGAAAAATTTTTTCAGGGATGAGGGTGTAGAGGGTGAGGGTGGGGAAGGGTGAAAAGTAGAAAGTTCTGATTTTTATATCTCGAGAACCTATTATGATATCAAGCTGAAACTTAGTATTTAGATAGAGCTGTAATAGTAGCATGTTGGAAAAATATAATTTTTTATAGGGGAAGTATGGTTTGGGGGGGGGGGGGGTGGTTTTTCCTAACGGTAGAACGAATCATGCTAGAAAGTTGAAATTTTGGAACGTATATGTATCTCAACTAGAAAAGTAATTCTGTTTAAAAAAAATTTCAAATATCCATTGGCGTTCGGAAGGGGGGCAAAAAAAATGATCAGTGAAAATGGAATGCACATATTTTCACGATTTTCGTCATATCTATTAGGTCTTCGCATATATTTAATTCATTTTTATTTTACGGCTTCTTCATATAAATACCTAGATAGTGTTTTCAGGATTTTTTGAAATTCGGCCCCCAAGGTGGTGTAAAGGGGATGTATTCATTTTCGCGAATTCAGCCGTATCCCTCAGGTCTGACTAGATATCGAATAACTTTTCACTTCCATCTCTTAGGAGTGATAAGACATCGGATTGGTTTTTACTTCCTCTGGCTTTCTTTATATATATCTAAAAACTCATTTCAGGATTTTTGGATTTTCAACCCCAAAGTGGGTGCAAGGGGGTTGCATATGTTTTCACAAATTCTTACATATTTCTTAGTTCTAATGAGATATCGAATTCACTTTTACTTCCTAAGGCTTCCTACATAATCGTTAAAAAGATAATTTCAGGATGTTTGTTATTCAACTCCTATAGGACGTAAGGCTTTCGACATATTTCTCAGGATTGATGAGATATTAGATTGGTTTGCATTTCCGATTTCATGTAATGGCCCAAAACGAAATCACGAAAACCTTCTAATGGCGTAACAACTGATATTATACTAGGACTAGACCTAGTCCCGGAGTATGACCCAATTAAGTTATTCATATGATATATGTGGCAGCGGCGTAAGTATTCTAGCACGAACCCATTCTAACCGCTTTCCGAACTTTTTTTTAGGTTTTCAGTCACATAGTAACCTACATGGCATCTCAGAATTAAACTCATTCCGAACTTCTACCCAAAAAATAATAAAGTTGCGCCCAGACTGTTGGCAGATTTTTTTTTTCTGTTGCAGCTAATTTCGTAGTAAAATATTGCCAAATCTGTCGAACATCGAATCATTTTACTGTTGAAATTTGTACGATTGATTAACGTAAACTAATCGATTATGTCGATTAATCAACATCACTTATATCGATTAATAAAATTGACATTTATAAAAAAAATAATTGATTAATCGATTAATCGAATCGAAGTCGAACTACCCTAGTGGCAAGTACATGGCTTGCACCTTGGAGTTTGAGTCTCAGAAACGCATGATTGGTTTAGCCTTGCCACACGATCCCGCAGCTCGCCAATATACGAGAATGCGCCTTCTTCAGTGGTTGCGTAAAGTTCCACGTATTTATCAAAGTCGCTTTCTGACTCAGTCTCGCTTGTAGCCATCATAATGCTTTTGTGTGTTTTGGTGCATTCAGACCAAGTTTGTTCGATGGCCTCGCGACAAGCGGAAATATACCCAGCAGTGCGCCTTGTCTCTCCTGTCTTTTTAAAATTGGAGATTGATTGTCGCACCTCTTTAAACAAGGCGTACTGCTCCTTCATGAGCTTTTCCATGATTAAGCTTGGTTTTTCTTGAAATGGGTTGTCCTACTTTCTCTTGTATGAGATTTGCTGCGGATTCTACTGCCGTTCTTGTTACTTGCACTTGTGTGCAATGAAGTGCAACGCAACCATTTGTTATTAAAAAGTGTATGCGTTGGAGCGAGGTGCAACGACGTTGCCGAATCGAGCACGTACTGTGCGAATTCAGTATTGTTAGTATCGTGAACTTTGCGAAGACGTCGCCGGTGATTTTTGTGAGTCGAATCGACTCGAAAAATTTTTTTTTAATTTTCGACTTGATTTACCGGGTCAAACGATTTATTTGGTTATAAGGAGCAAGTTTTTTCTACGATTATTTTGCTGGAGATATTGATTTGATTGCACTGTAATTGAATGCGTTTTTCAAATCAATGTTACCAAAAGATCCGTAATACCTTGGATACACTGCTTGTATACAAATTACATTATTCAAATCATGATATGCAATACAAGATGGCATGATACACAGTCCATACATGTTATACTTGTAGAAACCGGACCATCACATCGCACACAAAAATCAAAACCGCTTAAAAAATTCTACCTGCCGGAAGGATAGAAAAATCCACAACTGCCATTCATTAGAATTTCAGTTAAAAGAAGGCTATATCAGCTAAAATTATCGAATTTATATACAAGGAAACAGGTTGAATAGTATGTAGATATCAGCTTGTTGACGTACTATATGAGTATTATTGGGTGATACACTGGTGATATTGACGATATTATGATTTGTATACGAGCTGTGTATCCAAGGTATTAGTTCCACGGACAACGTTTTTTGGGTGTTAATTAATCTTGACGCGCGTTTAAATTCTGTGCGGGCTTGATTCGAGGTTTGCCGTGTTATTCGGCAATTGACTTAGTGAACTTAATTTTAAGTTATTAAGTGATCGATGTTTTTGATTTTGTTTTACGGCGATTCGATGCGCGAATCGCTCAAAAGAATTGGTGAGCCAACACGGCACTGTTGTTGTGCTGTGTGACGTGGTGTGTGAGTTTTGGTTATCGGCTAACCAAAACAAAGCTTACAGTGTTAGAACCCAACATAGCATTTTTGTTGTAATGCTTTTAGTGTTGATGACTGATTTGCAAGTGCTATAGGGATATAGGGATATACCCTACATAGGATATAGCGTGATCGAGCTTTTAAGCTGCCGTTAATCCGGACTTACAGACGGCGTTATAAAATATCGGCCGTCAGTATTTACAGTGGCCGTGTGCAAATATGGCCATATTCAGTAGAAGTCTGAAGTTCAAGTGTAGTCAGTATGGACATAAACCACAAAATAATGTCGATAGCTCAACCAAAGTTATCCGAAAAAATGATTTGTGTTGCGTAGTAATTACAAACAATCAGTCGTTGTCGGGACTATTGGATACGGGTAGTAGTCTGACATTAATAAAGGAACAGCTCGCGAAAATTTTTAAATCTAGTGCTAGCTATGAAAACTGTTATATTTCTATACCGGGATTACTATTCAACTTTGGACCTGGCTAATGGGTTTTTCCATCTCCCAGTTAGAAAGGAAAGTCAGAAATATACATCGTTTATAACTCCAACAGGCCAATACGAATTTTTGATAGTACCATTTGGACTTTGTAATTCGCCCAGCGTATTACAAAAATATATCAATTACATATTTAGAGATTTGATTAAAAGGCAAATAGTCACTATTTACATCGACGATATCATCATTCCGTCCAAAACAATTGAAGAAGGTATATCGTGTCTTCGAGAAGTTCTAAAACTATCTTCCATAAATGAGCTTGAAATAAAGTGGAGTAAATGCCAAATTATTAAGCAGGAGATCGTATATTTAAGAAATGTTATTAAACATACTGCAGTCACGATCGGCTGCAAGCCAATCGTATAATACTCTAGATGAATACTGAACTCCGATTTATATTGTAGTTGGGGATAAAGTAGAATTACGTGTATGCATGTTGTATGTCCTTTATTAAGGACTGCCATTAGATTGCTACTCAAACCTAAAAGACAATATTCAGTGTTCAATTTCATATCTTGAACTGGGTAAGTCATCGAAAAAAAATTTCCTATTTGAAGGACTTTCACATGGGAGGTGCAGGAAGGACTCACTCGATTTCTTACATATTTATCCTTTTCCTTGGAACCATTCAAAATTAACGTGTACAAAATTTCAAATTCTTCCGTCCGTCCGTCCGTCTGTCCGTTAGCACGATAACTCAAGAATGCCTTCACCTAGGATCTTGAAATTTTGAATCTGGATGTTTGGTTGAATTTTAAAGACTAAGTTCGTTAACGAAAATGTACTTAAAACACGTTTTCAAGAGTATTGGTCGATAACTTCAGAAGGGTTTAAGCTACGACATTGAAATTTTGTTTGTGTTATTTTTCCAATAGTGGTGAAAAGGAAGTTTGACTTTATTAGTCAGCGAAATCCTTTTACTCCTTCTGGTAGCTGCCATACAAAATGTCCTTAAAACACGTGTTTAAGAATATTGGCCGATAACTTCAGAAGGGTTTAAGCTACGTCTTTCAAATTTTGTATGTATTATTTTTCCAATAGTTGGAGCTAAATATATGATTATGAAGAAAATCCTATTAGTCCTTCATGTAGCTGCCATACAAATACCCTGTCAAAACGTCTTCACTTAATTTACGGAACTTAATATAACTCAAGAAATCTTTCAGCTATAAATTGGAAATTTTGTACAAATTAGTTTTGTGTAAAAACAAAGTTTGGGTTTACTAATCAGCAAAATCCGCTTACTCCTTCTGGTAGCTGCCATACAAAATGTCCTTAAGACTCGTGTTCAACAATATTTTTCGATAACTTTTGAACGCTTCAAGCTACGAATTTGAAATTTTGTACACGTTCATTTTTAAACGGTTCCAAGGAAAAGGATAAATATGTAAGAAATCGAGTGAGTCCTTCCTGCACCTCCCATGTGAAAGTCCTTCAAAAAGGACATTTTTTTTATGACTTACCCAGTCCAAGGTATGAAGTTAAACACTGAATATTGTCTTTTAGTTTTGAGTAGCAATCTAATGGCAGTCCTTAATAAAGGACATACAACATGCACGCACGTACTTCTACTTTATCCCCAACTACAATATAAATCGGAGTTCAGTATTCATCTAGAGTATTATACGATTGGCTTGCAGCCGATCGTGACTGCAGTATGTTTTACATATATATAGTAATATTTTCGTCATGAATTATGGAAGGACGAAAGAGCCCCATGGGATATTGGTAATGAGATATATGCAACATTCCGCTCAATGCAAAAGTTCTCGGCGTCATATTTACTTTATATATTCCTCTTGGGGTATATTTCAGCTGAACAAGTCATGCTGTCCTCATTTTTCTTGAGTATCAACTCGCAACGGTAAAGCGAAAAGTAGATTTTAACCAAAAAGGAAAACTTTTCTTCCCATAATAAATTCATAATAAGATTTTAGCAACATTTGGCTCATAACCATCCTCGCATTGAACGTGGCTTTCTTCAAAGACCGAAACAACTTTTTTACTTTTATCCACTCTCATTAAGTTGCATTTGCGTTGATTAAGGCAAATGGAAGTTTTCATGAATTCGTGAATTCTGAACTAAGTTAATAGCATCTGTGAAGTCCTTATCAAATCCGATAACATACGGACCAACCCGGAACAAAATTTTAATACGATGGGAGGGTATCCACTAAAAAGGAGTCAGTGATGCTTTTTTGTTGACGGACATGGCTCATGGCTAACTATAAGGAACAAAACTCAGGAGAACAAAGAGAAGATTTAAAATTCCAATTTCCTCTATTTCGCCTAAGGAAAAGGAAGTGTACCATGTAGCCAGCAATTGTGAAAAAATCGCTGGAAATTGTTTGGGCAGGACACAACAAAAAGGATCGGATTCGAATTCGAGCTCGGTTAGGCCAATATGTTACACTATAAATATACATACCATACATGTGAATATACTAGTACAGAACATAAGAGTAGAATATGCTTAAAGACCTGGAAAAAAGATATCTTTTGGTGCATAAAACCATTTCTTTGGTCGTCTATTTAGAAAATCATTCGCTTCACTAGGCAATAAAGGACCAAAATTGTCTGCAAAAAGGTATAATGTATAAAAGGATATGTGTTCGCCCTGTTTGACCTATTACTTTGTCAGATTCACCAAATATTTGATTTCCAGTTGTCGAAATATAAACTTACTGGAAATATTTAGATGGAACTGATATGGTCGCAGCATAACGTATGGGCGCTCATTCCCCATCAATTTTTGCGAAAAATAAAGTGATATAGGAAAAGAATTTAATTTCAAAGGATGACTTTCATACATCGCCTATGCAGCGTTCGGTTGAATATAACCTGAAATATGATAAACGACCGTCAAGGACATGCTCTCAAGGACGGTTTTACTATTCGCATTTTACGTACATGTTTATCAGCAAATATTTGACAGTCATGTCGAATGGAAGTTCTAATATTCTTCACTTTATGTAGAAACGCCAACGTTGAACACTCTTGCTATTATAACTACAACTAGTATATACATACCTCTATTGTGTATTCATCTTAGTATGGCTGTTCTCTATTCTTTGGGGCATTTGCATCTGCACAAAGTGGTTGTACAGCTGATCCTTCATATTCACAAAGGACTCTAATGTCAATTCATTTAAACCATTTCAGGAATTGGAACTTTGTTTCGAGTTCTCGATGCCCTTAATTAGTTTAACATGGATTCCAAACTCTGCCATTCACACGTCAAATTACGAGGAAATTTCCGCAATTTACATCTGCAGTATTCTAATGAAGAGTAAATGATTACTTTGCATGCGCTGAAAATGATTAGAAAAATCGATTATTAGTAGGGAAGCTCTACTCGTCAAACTTGCGTCCAAGCTAAAATCGGGATTCGTAATATGTATTTAAAAATCTTGAGCAAAGTAAGTTTAAATTAAAATGTAATGTATCTCAAATTCGATGAAAAGTTTCAATTTATCTTAAAGTATGTAATAAAGTATAATAGTAATATAATATTGCTCTGTATTTTCAAGTGCACGTGCAGTACAAACTGATTTACATTTTCTTATCACACTTAGATAAACTTTTATAAATGTTTAGTCCAGCCCAAAATTGTATACTTAGAACCGAGAAAGTTTTTACACTTTTTGGGTCAATTGAGTCCGACCGTCCGTCTGTCAGTAGTTGACTGTTCTTCCGTTCGTCTGTCTGTCTGTCCGAACGCACGATTAATCAAAAACAACTTGACATAGGATGTTGTAATTTGGAACCGGTATGTGTGATTGAATTTGTAAGGCTTAATTAACGTGCAAAATCGTCGAACTCTTTTACGTAAATTTTCTCTACAACCCCTATCCGTCTAGGGGCGAATGACGATGAGTCCAACTAGCCCGTCGAGACGGGGTGGGCGCCACACAGCTGCAATTTTCGTCGTCGTTCTCACCCTACCGTATCAGCCGTGAGATCCGGCAGGATGTCGATTCTTTTGTCTTCGCACTTATTTGCGGAATGCGGTTAATTGTTCACACAAATGCGGACGGATCCTGAAATGGGAGGGCGTTCCACCAATCTTTACAATCTTACTACACTGAAAACGATTTAAGTTAACTCGATAATTTATTTTTATTAAGTAGGGTAATCCCTAATGTTTAGCTTTTAGTGTGAGTCTATAGCTTGTCTTAATAAAAGAAATATAGAATAAATTTTATAAAGTTCTTCTTAAGCCTAGGGTACCACTGTTGCTCGCTCCTAGTCGCATGCCGTCACCGCCTATCTCGAACTCTTCTCCTTCAAATTCTTCGGGAACCTACGCCGGTAAGATTCTTTTGGTCGGTTTCAACAACTATCGCGCACCGTTAAGTAGCTTTATGACGGAGTTAGCTCGCGATCACGCACCAATATGTCACCAATTTGAACTTCCCGATAGGTTACGTTTTGTTCCGGATAATGTCTTACGTTCTCGCACTAATTTGATCGTTTTCTCCGATTAACTTTTCACTTTTCCGAATTTTTCGTCGCCGCCAACCTATGTCTTACGTTCTCGCACCAATTTGTTCGTTTTTCTCCATTTGACTTTTCACTTTCCGAATTTTTCGTTCACCGTCAACCTCACGTATTCCTCGATCAATCCCAAAAGAGGACGATTTTTCTGCTTTCCTCCCGACGAAAACTTTTAACGGCCCTCGCGCACGGTTAGGGGGTTTGAACTCCCATTCTCGGTCATGAACCCCCGTCTAGTAAGAATCTTTTGTTGCATTCGAACACAACACTAATTTTGGAGTGTTAAAAGTTTCCACGTAAAAGGCTGTTCAGCAAAACATGGCGGCCGCCATTGTTTATGTTTATTTCGCGAGAACTGTCACTCGACGTCGTGAAGTTGTTCTGAGTCTGAAGTGCTTCCAGGTTGTAATCTCCAGGTCATGAGACGATGACGGTAAGTTTATTTTCGTTTTATTATGGGAGACTTAGCAAGTCGGACGTCACTCGCGCATGTCGGACGATTCCGATCTTCGTTTAGACCGCGTAAATGTCTAATTCCGGCACTCCGCGCACTGGTAATTTTGTACTGCGGTATGGTGTTGTGACAGTATAATCCTTATCGACTCCTTAATCCTATTCCTAATCCTATTCCTAATCCATATTAGCTTTTTCGAAATTCCAAAATATATCCCTATACTAGTTATGTACACTTTTTGTTTAGGAAAATCTAAAGTAGTCTCCGCCTTCCGATTTCAGCTTGTTCTCGTAATTCACATAGTTCTAATATAAATTTATTTGCGTTATTTTAGGTAAGCAGCGTCAGAAGTGGGGACGAGACGAAACGAGTCTCCCGTGGGGCAAATCGCCACCTGTTTTTGCGGTAAGATACAATATTATAATTTCCGTATTCCATTCTCTAATTTATTCTTTTCTGCACACTTAACCCAGGTTCCGGGGAAGAGCGTCCGTTTACGTTCGCGCTAGCATTGCAAATATATTTTTTGATTTACGCGCCGCTTCGCCGCTGAAATCATTAAGGTAAGCAATAGACCGCATTCACCATTTTTCTCTCTTACACTTTCTTTTCGTCGCAAACCTTGCACGAGTTACAAACGCTAGGCATAAAAACGGGAGACTGGGCCAAAAAATGGAAGGTTATACGGTCCCAAAATCTCTGCTCCAACTGTTTAGGCACGCATTCGATCAGCACATGCACCAACACGCACAGGTGCTCCAAATGCAACGGTCGACATCACTCTACATTGCACGAAGATCGCAAAAACCCGCAACAAGCGAGTAATACCGCACTAGCAACGGAAACGACCAAATAGACAGCCAAACCAGGCGTTTCAGATCCACATGCGTCAACATCAAGCTGCAATTTTAATCGACTAAATCAACAAGCCCTTTTGGCTACTGCCATAGTTGAGGTCAAGCCAGCGAATGGAGCCTCAATAACACTGCGAGCTCTAATTGATTCAGGATCAGAAAGTACGTTTATATCTCAATCTGCGTACCAACAAACGCGAATAAAGGCAAAAGCAACATCGCTAACCATCACAGCTCTCAATGCAACCAACGTGAGCACCGCTACAAAAACACTTAGCTTAAAAATCCTTACTAAATTCGGAAAGCAAAGGGAAGTACATGCACAAGCGTACGTCATACAGAACATTACCAAGGTGTGTTCAGCAAGTACATTATCAGCCAGTTAATGGCCCCACCTCAAAGGAATCACCTTGGCAGATCTAAAATTTATGGAACCAGGGTTGATCGATTTGCTCCTCGGAGTCAAGATATACGCGCAGATTCTGCGTCCGGGACTTAAGCATGGCCCCAAGGCGCTCCGGTAGCTCAAAACACTTCTTTCGGGTGGATATCATTTAGCCAAGTACCAAGCAGCCCAGTGAACTCTAACAACGGATTCACTGGTTTTACCACAATCGCAAAATCCAACGCATCGTTAAGCAAGGATTTAAGAAAACGTCAGAAAACAGAAAAAATATCGACGACACGGCAACCTACATCCGATCAGATGCTGAGTGAAGAATCTCACAAGTCAAAAAGCCGAAACCTCTTCAAACGAAAAAAAAACGACTCAGCAACAATCGTGACAGCAAACTAAACCCATTCATCGGCGACTCCGGCTTCGCACGACTTGAAGAGTGTTTGCGACATTACTATCAACACTATCATGAAACCCTATACGAAGGTTTCGCCTTAACAATCAGCACCATATCATCGGAACCATTCTTGAAAGCGTTACGACGATTCGTCGGACGACCCAGTCTAGACTCAAATATCTACACAGACTGTGGCACCAATTTCGTCGGAGCAGACGTCACTCACTCACTCAATAACAATTTGGTAAGGATCATAAGACAAAATCCAGTAAAAGCCTTCATCTTTGAGATTTTAACGACGGTGCAAGTGCTGATCGAAGCGGACTTAAACTCGCGACCGATTTGCGCCCTTAGCGCCTATCTCAACAATTTATATCCAAACTATGGACAGTCTCAAGGAGAAATCTCTGAATTCACGATACCCAAACCCTCCATAACGACCATTTCTGACTTCACGTTTAGGTTAAGGAACAATACTTCTGGTACCAGTGATTATCAATCACATGAACGGCAGAAATGGAAAGTACGAACACAGAGTGAGTTGTCAAGAAACATTACCCGTCTTACCAATTGGCATCGCACGAGAATAAAGGACGTCCACTACGGGAAGAACGGACTCATTGGCATGTATACTTCAAAACGCAAGACATGAAACACAAATTCAACGTAAAAATTTAATTCCTCTTGAAGTTTTGTGCTCGTTTTGAATGTTCTATGTATCAACCAAAGTTGAGCCTCCTGGTTCGATGTTTTGTTTTTAATATTTTTTCAGATGATTTTAACAAACGATGATTCACCACGTCCAAGGAACTCGCCGAAGAGAAAGTACTGAAGGAGTACAGACCGGACCGCCAGCAGCAAGCACCGCGCATTGGTACCACGGTATCATGAATGACTCCATCCAGTCTTACTTTACTCACAAATTTCTTCATCGCGTCAACTCATCCCAATAATATATTTTATTTTATTGAAATAACTTACATGCAGTAGAACCAACCTACAATTGTACAAATGTATATTATAAAATTAAGTTTATTATACCTAAGGCATGCAACCAAATGTAAAATAGTAGTCAATATCACTAGAATTAAGATTAACTTTAAGTGGACTAAGAACTTACATTATAACTCCTATTACTATTAGAATTAAAAACTCATATTATAATTAAGAATCCAAGTATGCAAAAGAATAAGAAAAGAAAAAATATTATTATCAAGTTTATAAAAAAAAAAAACATTTGGACACCTACTCCAAACTTTCGCGAGCGGGAGAATGTTAAGACTTCACTGAACATGGCCATATTGGCCACTATTGCACACGGCCACTGTGAACACGGGCAGCTTATAGTTTATGGCACCGTCTGTAGAGGCCCGGAAAACGACATTCTGAAAGCTCCATGGCCCTACATCAGCCGTGACGGATCACGTTCGCGCTAGCATTGCAAATATATTTTTTGATTTACGCGCCGCTTCGCCGCTGAAATCATTAAGGTAAGCAATAGCCCGCATTCACTATTTTTCTCTCTTACACTTTCTTTTCGTCGCTTCGACGAAAAGATGATTAAGGGAAAACAATAGGAAACCCTTCAGATCACACTAAGTTCGCTTCAGACTCTCCCTTGAGTTGCGGTTCTGCTTCCAAGTGGTATTTTGAAGAAGGAACAGCGCGATACCAATAAGTCACAAAATAACCGAAAAATTTCCACGAAAAATAAAATTGAAAATTACAACTCTCAAATCGGCATTTTATTTCTTAACCTTTCCCGATTTATTTCAGGAAAGAAGGGTTCGGATGTGAGAGTCCGAACAGTTATGTTTCAATAGTATAACCTAAAAAAATTACATTTCAAATACTCACTGGCTATTCTCCAGCTTGTCAGTCGCTTTGTAATGTACACCGTACCTCAGCGTTAAACGCGTTCCGGACTTCTACCTAAAAAATAATAAAGTTGCTGTGGGCTATTTAGAGTATATCCAACTAAATGCCACACAAAGTATTTAAATTTCAATTTTTTTATTTATTTATTTACAGGCCATGACCCTTGCCGAGAAACAATTTTACATATAAGCTTACAGATAATTAAATTATCGTAAATATTGTAAATTTTCGTAATTTATATTAAGGTTACAAGTCTTTAAAATTTTATGCTAATTGTGTCGGTTCGTAAACTAACAAGATATTTCAGTCAAGAACAGATCAAGCTAGCATTTGGATACTTGAGTGTGAAAATAATATAATAGAATTACTTTATTATTTTTTAATAATAAAGTATTGTGATCGACCTGAAATTTTAAAAAAATTTGCTACCCTGAAATTTTGTATTTACACGTTTTAGGACTAGTAAACACAAAAAAAAAAAATGTCCGTCTGTCCGCCGTATACGCCGTACGCTGTACGCCGTACGCCGTACGCAAAATCGTTTGAAGGCGCGTAGCTCCCAAACCCGTTGAGGTATTAAGTTGAAATTTTTATGGTGGGTAGATTGGGTGAACCCCTACAGATCGTGGAGGTGTACGGGGGGAGCGTTTTAGACGAAAAATTTTGGTTTCCTGATCTCAGGAACCACTTATGCTAGGAGGCTGAAACTTGGAACTTATGTAGTACTATGATAGTGTACTCATTTGCGAAAAAATTATCGTTAAGGGTTGAGGGGTGTGGAAGTGGGGGGAAAACTATGAGTCCAAAACGTTTGAAAGCCGGGATTGAAACATCCAAAAATCCATATCTCCTGAACGATTGATGTCAGAATATTGAAACTTTGTGGTTACCCTTAGGGATAATTGAAAATTAGGCAAGGGCTAAAATGTTTAAGGGGGGTGGTGGGTGTGGGGTTGGGGGGTGAAAAACTTTGGATTACAATATCTTTCGAACCAATTACACCAGAAAGATAAAATTTAGTTTCTGTATATGCGATCACAAGAGAAGTCTAATGAACTTAATTTTTTTGAGAAATGAGGTGGAGCACGAAAGTGGGGTGATAGCAATTTCTCAAAAAATTTCATTTTTATATCTCAGAAATTATATCAGATATGATCTTGAAAATTTTACAGGAGTTGGGATCGGTAGATCTCTAGTAGGGAAAAAAAATTTAGTGGTGGGGTGTAGGGGGTGATGGTGAAAAGAGATAGAAAGGAAAAAAATTCTGATTTTTATTTCTCAAAAACCGTAATGAGTAAAAAGCTAAAAATTTAGAATTATATAGAGCCACTATAGAGACATCCTAGAAAAATAAATTTTTTCATAGGGGTAGCAAGGAACGGGGTGAGGGGTGGTTTTTTATATCTCAGAAACGGCCTATGCTAGAAAGTTGAAACATAGTACGTATATGTAGATGTGCTATTAGAGTAACTAAAGCAAACAAAAGTTCAGATTTTTATTGGCGCTCAGAGGTTGTGTAAAAAAAATTTCCGTGAATCCACATTTTCACGAATTTCGTTAAAACTTTTAGACATGTCAAACTATCAAAGCAATTTTACTTCTGCGGGCTATTTATATAAGCGCCTAGTAACGTTTTTCAAATTTTTTTGATATCCACCCCCTAACCCCCTTAGGGGGTGGATATCAAAAAAATATAAAGTGGTTGTGTACAAATTCACGAATTCTTATACAGGGTGTAACTAGTACTGAGGTTCAAACGAAAATGGGAGATAGAGGAACTTGTACTGAGTAGAAAATCGTTCTACACATACTCCCGTTTTTGCACCGTCAAGGAGATAGCGCGATTTTAAGGACGAAGGATTTTCATCGTACCTGTGATCACTGTTTGATCTCTAACTTCTGCTGTACTTAGCGTAACGTAATAATTCTGGGCTCGTTGGAAAGGACACAAATTCTTCTTTCTAATTGCTATCAACTGTGTCAATCAGTGTTATCCTTTTTGAGAAAAATTCATTTAAATGACACAAAAATAATAAAAAATTTAAAAAAAATACAAAAAAGTCCTGTTTTCTCCATGAAGGACCTAATTAACCACCAAATTTTATTACATTTTCGGAAAGCCCATAAAATTTCACTATACGTTTGATAACAGAATTTCTTCATAGGTTGAATTGTAAAGGAGCGGGGCTAACAGTTATCAAGCACGTTCTCTTCAAGTAAATCTGGTTTGACACCCGTCATTCGCCGAAGGAGTATGATTAATAATAGTGGGGACGAAATAAAAGAGTTGAAGTATAGTTTATTACGTTTATTTAGTTTATTACGTTTACAAATAATTTTCAACATGTCCGCCGTTGTGGAGCAAGCAGAAGTGGTATCGCCGACGAATGGCATTGGTGGGGTTCACACGCAGTAGTTGGGCTCGTAACTGATCGCATGCTTCGGTGATACGGGAAATGAGCTGTTCTCGTGTATGAATTTCCTCTGCGTAGACGATGCTTTTCAAATACCCCCAGACATAAAAGTCCATGGGAGTTAAGTCGGGAGATCGTGGAGGCCATGCAATGGGACCGCCACGACCAATCCATCGATCCCGAAAATTCGCGTCGAGCCACCGACGGACATTAGCACCATAATGCGCTGGCGCTCCATCGCGCTGGTACCAAAAGCTGACCAGTACACGGAGTGGTATATCTTCTATGAGGTCTGGTAAAGTTTCCTCCGAAAATTCGGCATAATTGGTGGAATTGAGAATTGGGGGAAGAAATATCGGACCGATGAAAGTTCTGCCGATGATGCCAGCCCAAACATTCACACTGAAGCGATGTTGATGGGACGTATTTCGGCTGGTATGGGGATTTTCACGTGCCCACACATGCATATTGTGGAAATTTTGTATGCCATCGCGGGTGAATTGCGATTCGTCGGTCCAGAGAATTCTTCCGAAAAACGTTGGATGTTCGTCTGCTCGCAGTAACATGGTACGACAAAAGTCTGGCCGAAGCTCACGATCACCGGGCAACAGTTGTTGCACCGGTGTATTGTGATAGGGATACAGTCCTTCTCCTTGCAGAATTCGGAACACTTGCACGTGGTTGATGCCTAATCGATGGCCGATGCGCCGGGTGCTTACCGTGGGGTCCCTAGCCGCGATGCGCAGTATGCGCTCCTCCGTGGCCACAGGTACCGAGTGTCGCCGTCCTGGATGTTGTGTCTCCCGCCACGGCTGCAGTGTACCTCGTTCACGAAGGTTCCGATGAATGCTGATGAACATCCGATAATGGGGGTACCGAGATCTGTCCGGATACCGTTTCCGGTAAACTCTTTCGGCTCTCCGAGCATTCCCGTCGCACAACCCATACACGAAGTGCATGTCTGCCATTTCTTCCGTTGTAAAAGACCTCCTATTGCTTGCCATGTTGCTCGTAGAGATGGGTAACTCAGATCTGAGCCGGCTCAATGAACCGGCTCAAGCAGAAGATCCAACTGAGCCAGATCTTCTCCACGGATTTTTACGATTCAACGGTTCAACAGATCTCAACGGTTCAACAGATCTCGACGGTTCAACAGATCTCGACGGTTCAACAGATCTCGACGGTTCAACAGATCTCGACGGTTCAACAAATCTCGACGGTTCAACAGATCTGCACAGCTCAGCAGATCTTTACGGATCTTTGCGGTTCGCGGATGTCGACGGCTCAGCAGATCTTTACGGATCTTTGTAGCTCGCGGATCTCGACGGCTCAACAGATCTTCACGGATCTTTGTGTTTTGCAGATCTTTGCGGTTCGCAGATCTTCACAGCACACATATCTTGACGGATCTTTGCGGATCGCGGATCGTCACGGCTCCTGGATCTTTAAGGTTCGCGGATCTTTGAGATGATGATGATGGAAAATGGAAGATGGAGGATGGATGATAGAGGATGGATGATGGAGGATAGAGGATGGAGGATGGAGGATGGAGGATGTAGGATGGATGATGGA
>CATOSH010000021.1:0-33746 GCA_951812415.1 Beris morrisii | reverse complement strand
ACCCCCCACGTCCCCCGCAATGAACTTCCGCTCTCCTGGGCTCAAATTGTTTTTTTTAAATCTGTTTTAGGATTTGAATTAAATTTTAACTTTAATTTAAGTGGTCACTTGCAAAAATCTCGGCCTATGTGCTCATACCCATTGGTGGGTACGTGGTGGGTACGTTTCGTACCCACCACGTACCCACCACGTCCCCCGCAATGAACTTCCGCTCTCCTGGGCTCAAATTGTTTTTTTTAAATCTGTTTTAGGATTTGAATTAAATTTTAACTTTAATTTAAGTGGTCACTTGCAAAAATCTCGGCCTATGTGCTCATACCCATTGGTGGGTACGTGGTGGGTACGTTTCGTACCCACCACGTACCCCCCACGTCCCCCGCAATGAACTTCCGCTCTCCTGGGCTCAAATTGTTTTTTTTAAATCTGTTTTAGGATTTGAATTAAATTTTAACTTTAATTTAAGTGGTCACTTGCAAAAATCTCGGCCTATGTGCTCATACCCATTGGTGGGTACGTGGTGGGTACGTTTCGTACCCACCACGTACCCCCCACGTCCCCCGCAATGAACTTCCGCTCTCCTGGGCTCAAATTGTTTTTTTTAAATCTGTTTTAGGATTTGAATTAAATTTTAACTTTAACTTAAGTGGTCACTTGCAAAAATCTCGGCCTATGTGCTCATACCCATTGGTGGGTACGTGGTGGGTACGTTTCGTACCCACCACGTACCCACCACGTCCCCCGCAATGAACTTCCGCTCTCCTGGGCTCAAATTGTTTTTTTTAAATCTGTTTTAGGATTTGAATTAAATTTTAACTTTAATTTAAGTGGTCACTTGCAAAAATCTCGGCCTATGTGCTCATACCCATTGGTGGGTACGTGGTGGGTACGTTTCGTACCCACCACGTACCCCCCACGTCCCCCGCAATGAACTTCCGCTCTCCTGGGCTCAAATTGTTTTTTTTAAATCTGTTTTAGGATTTGAATTAAATTTTAACTTTAATTTAAGTGGTCACTTGCAAAAACCTCGGCCTATGTTCTCATACCCATTGGTGGGTACGTGGTGGGTACGTTTCGTACCCACCACGTACCCACCACGTCCCCCGAATGAACTCTCGCTCTCCTGGGCTCAAATTGTTTTTTTAAAATCTGTTTTAGGATTTGAATTAAATTTTAACTTTAATTTAAGTGGTCACTTGCAAAAACCTCGGCCTATGTGCTCATACCCATTGGTGGGTACGTGGTGGGTACGTTTCGTACCCACCACGTACCCACCACGTCCCCCGAATGAACTTCCGCTCTCCTGGGCTCAAATTGTTTTTTTTAAATCTGTTTTAGGATTTGAATTAAATTTTAACTTTAATTTAAGTGGTCACTTGCAAAAATCTCGGCCTATGTGCTCATACCCATTGGTGGGTACGTGGTGGGTACGTTTCGTACCCACCACGTACCCACCACGTCCCCCGAATGAACTTCCGCTCTCCTGGGCTCAAATTGTTTTTTTTAAATCTGTTTTAGGATTTGAATTAAATTTTAACTTTAATTTAAGTGGTCACTTGCAAAAACCTCGGCCTATGTGCTCATACCCATTGGTGGGTACGTGGTGGGTACGTTTCGTACCCACCACGTACCCACCACGTCCCCCGAATGAACTTCCGCTCTCCTGGGCTCAAATTGTTTTTTTTAAATCTGTTTTAGGATTTGAATTAAATTTTAACTTTAATTTAAGTGGTCACTTGCAAAAATCTCGGCCTATGTGCTCATACCCATTGGTGGGTACGTGGTGGGTACGTTTCGTACCCACCACGTACCCACCACGTCCCCCGCAATGAACTTCCGCTCTCCTGGGCTCAAATTGTTTTTTTTAAATCTGTTTTAGGATTTGAATTAAATTTTAACTTTAATTTAAGTGGTCACTTGCAAAAATCTCGGCCTATGTGCTCATACCCATTGGTGGGTACGTGGTGGGTACGTTTCGTACCCACCACGTACCCACCACGTCCCCCGAATGAACTTCCGCTCTCCTGGGCTCAAATTGTTTTTTTTAAATCTGTTTTAGGATTTGAATTAAATTTTAACTTTAATTTAAGTGGTCACTTGCAAAAACCTCGGCCTATGTGCTCATACCCATTGGTGGGTACGTGGTGGGTACGTTTCGTACCCACCACGTACCCACCACGTCCCCCGCAATGAACTTCCGCTCTCCTGGGCTCAAATTGTTTTTTTTAAATCTGTTTTAGGATTTGAATTAAATTTTAACTTTAATTTAAGTGGTCACTTGCAAAAATCTCGGCCTATGTGCTCATACCCATTGGTGGGTACGTGGTGGGTACGTTTCGTACCCACCACGTCCCCCGAATGAACTTCCGCTCTCCTGGGCTCAAATTGTTTTTTTTAAATCTGTTTTAGGATTTGAATTAAATTTTAACTTTAATTTAAGTGGTCACTTGCAAAAATCTCGGCCTATGTGCTCATACCCATTGGTGGGTACGTGGTGGGTACGTTTCGTACCCACCACGTCCCCCGCAATGAACTTCCGCTCTCCTGGGCTCAAATTGTTTTTTTTAAATCTGTTTTAGGATTTGAATTAAATTTTAACTTTAATTTAAGTGGTCACTTGCAAAAATCTCGGCCTATGTGCTCATACCCATTGGTGGGTACGTGGTGGGTACGTTTCGTACCCACCACGTACCCACCACGTCCCCCGCAATGAACTTCCGCTCTCCTGGGCTCAAATTGTTTTTTTTAAATCTGTTTTAGGATTTGAATTAAATTTTAACTTTAATTTAAGTGGTCACTTGCAAAAATCTCGGCCTATGTGCTCATACTCATTGGTGGGTACGTGGTGGGTACGTTTCGTACCCACCACGTACCCACCACGTCCCCCGCAATGAACTTCCGCTCTCCTGGGCTCAAATTGTTTTTTTTAAATCTGTTTTAGGATTTGAATTAAATTTTAACTTTAATTTAAGTGGTCACTTGCAAAAATCTCGGCCTATGTGCTCATACCCATTGGTGGGTACGTGGTGGGTACGTTTCGTACCCACCACGTACCCACCACGTCCCCCGCAATGAACTTCCGCTCTCCTGGGCTCAAATTGTTTTTTTTAAATCTGTTTTAGGATTTGAATTAAATTTTAACTTTAATTTAAGTGGTCACTTGCAAAAATCTCGGCCTATGTGCTCATACCTATTGGTGGGTATGTGGTGGGTACGTTTCGTACCCACCACGTACCCACCACGTCCCCCGCAATGAACTTCCGCTCTCCTGGGCTCAAATTGTTTTTTTTAAATCTGTTTTAGGATTTGAATTAAATTTTAACTTTAATTTAAGTGGTCACTTGCAAAAATCTCGGCCTATGTGCTCATACCCATTGGTGGGTACGTGGTGGGTACGTTTCGTACCCACCACGTACCCACCACGTCCCCCGCAATGAACTTCCGCTCTCCTGGGCTCAAATTGTTTTTTTTAAATCTGTTTTAGGATTTCAATTAAATTTTAACTTTAATTTAAGTGGTCACTTGCAAAAATCTCGGCCTATGTGCTCATACCCATTGGTGGGTACGTGGTGGGTACGTTTCGTACCCACCACGTACCCACCACGTCCCCCGCAATGAACTTCCGCTCTCCTGGGCTCAAATTGTTTTTTTTAAATCTGTTTTAGGATTTGAATTAAATTTTAACTTTAATTTAAGTGGTCACTTGCAAAAACCTCGGCCTATGTGCTCATACCCATTGGTGGGTACGTGGTGGGTACGTTTCGTACCCACCACGTACCCACCACGTCCCCCGAATGAACTTCCGCTCTCCTGGGCTCAAATTGTTTTTTTTTAAATCTGTTTTAGGATTTGAATTAAATTTTAACTTTAATTTAAGTGGTCACTTGCAAAAATCTCGGCCTATGTGCTCATACCCATTGGTGGGTACGTGGTGGGTACGTTTCGTACCCACCACGTACCCACCACGTCCCCCGCAATGAACTTCCGCTCTCCTGGGCTCAAATTGTTTTTTTTAAATCTGTTTTAGGATTTGAATTAAATTTTAACTTTAATTTAAGTGGTCACTTGCAAAAATCTCGGCCTATGTGCTCATACCCATTGGTGGGTACGTGGTGGGTACGTTTCGTACCCACCACGTACCCCCCACGTCCCCCGCAATGAACTTCCGCTCTCCTGGGCTCAAATTGTTTTTTTTAAATCTGTTTTAGGATTTGAATTAAATTTTAACTTTAATTTAAGTGGTCACTTGCAAAAATCTCGGCCTATGTGCTCATACCCATTGGTGGGTACGTGGTGGGTACGTTTCGTACCCACCACGTACCCCCCACGTCCCCCGCAATGAACTTCCGCTCTCCTGGGCTCAAATTGTTTTTTTTAAATCTGTTTTAGGATTTGAATTAAATTTTAACTTTAATTTAAGTGGTCACTTGCAAAAACCTCGGCCTATGTGCTCATACCCATTGGTGGGTACGTGGTGGGTACGTTTCGTACCCACCACGTACCCACCACGTCCCCCGAATGAACTTCCGCTCTCCTGGGCTCAAATTGTTTTTTTTAAATCTGTTTTAGGATTTGAATTAAATTTTAACTTTAATTTAAGTGGTCACTTGCAAAAATCTCGGCCTATGTGCTCATACCCATTGGTGGGTACGTGGTGGGTACGTTTCGTACCCACCACGTACCCACCACGTCCCCCGAATGAACTTCCGCTCTCCTGGGCTCAAATTGTTTTTTTTAAATCTGTTTTAGGATTTGAATTAAATTTTAACTTTAATTTAAGTGGTCACTTGCAAAAACCTCGGCCTATGTGCTCATACCCATTGGTGGGTACGTGGTGGGTTCGTTTCGTACCCACCACGTACCCACCACGTCCCCCGAATGAACTTCCGCTCTCCTGGGCTCAAATTGTTTTTTTTAAATCTGTTTTAGGATTTGAATTAAATTTTAACTTTAATTTAAGTGGTCACTTGCAAAAACCTCGGCCTATGTGCTCATACCCATTGGTGGGTACGTGGTGGGTACGTTTCGTACCCACCACGTACCCACCACGTCCCCCGCAATGAACTTCCGCTCTCCTGGGCTCAAATTGTTTTTTTTAAATCTGTTTTAGGATTTGAATTAAATTTTAACTTTAATTTAAGTGGTCACTTGCAAAAACCTCGGCCTATGTGCTCATACCCATTGGTGGGTACGTGGTGGGTACGTTTCGTACCCACCACGTACCCACCACGTCCCCCGAATGAACTTCCGCTCTCCTGGGCTCAAATTGTTTTTTTTAAATCTGTTTTAGGATTTGAATTAAATTTTAACTTTAATTTAAGTGGTCACTTGCAAAAACCTCGGCCTATGTGCTCATACCCATTGGTGGGTACGTGGTGGGTACGTATCGTACCCACCACGTACCCACCACGTCCCCCGCAATGAACTTCCGCTCTCCTGGGCTCAAATTGTTTTTTTAAATCTGTTTTAGGATTTGAATTAAATTTTAACTTTAATTTAAGTGGTCACTTGCAAAAATCTCGGCCTATGTGCTCATACCCATTGGTGGGTACGTGGTGGGTACGTTTCGTACCCACCACGTACCCACCACGTCCCCCGCAATGAACTTCCGCTCTCCTGGGCTCAAATTGTTTTTTTTAAATCTGTTTTAGGATTTGAATTAAATTTTAACTTTAATTTAAGTGGTCACTTGCAAAAATCTCGGCCTATGTGCTCATACCCATTGGTGGGTACGTGGTGGGTACGTTTCGTACCCACCACGTACCCCCCACGTCCCCCGCAATGAACTTCCGCTCTCCTGGGCTCAAATTGTTTTTTTTAAATCTGTTTTAGGATTTGAATTAAATTTTAACTTTAATTTAAGTGGTCACTTGCAAAAACCTCGGCCTATGTGCTCATACCCATTGGTGGGTACGTGGTGGGTACGTTTCGTACCCACCACGTACCCACCACGTCCCCCGAATGAACTTCCGCTCTCCTGGGCTCAAATTGTTTTTTTTAAATCTGTTTTAGGATTTGAATTAAATTTTAACTTTAATTTAAGTGGTCACTTGCAAAAATCTCGGCCTATGTGCTCATACCCATTGGTGGGTACGTGGTGGGTACGTTTCGTACCCACCACGTCCCCCGAATGAACTTCCGCTCTCCTGGGCTCAAATTGTTTTTTTTAAATCTGTTTTAGGATTTGAATTAAATTTTAACTTTAATTTAAGTGGTCACTTGCAAAAATCTCGGCCTATGTGCTCATACCCATTGGTGGGTACGTGGTGGGTACGTTTCGTACCCACCACGTACCCCCCACGTCCCCCGCAATGAACTTCCGCTCTCCTGGGCTCAAATTGTTTTTTTTAAATCTGTTTTAGGATTTGAATTAAATTTTAACTTTAATTTAAGTGGTCACTTGCAAAAATCTCGGCCTATGTGCTCATACCCATTGGTGGGTACGTGGTGGGTACGTTTCGTACCCACCACGTACCCCCCACGTCCCCCGCAATGAACTTCCGCTCTCCTGGGCTCAAATTGTTTTTTTTAAATCTGTTTTAGGATTTGAATTAAATTTTAACTTTAATTTAAGTGGTCACTTGCAAAAATCTCGGCCTATGTGCTCATACCCATTGGTGGGTACGTGGTGGGTACGTTTCGTACCCACCACGTACCCACCACGTCCCCCGCAATGAACTTCCGCTCTCCTGGGCTCAAATTGTTTTTTTTTAAATCTGTTTTAGGATTTGAATTAAATTTTAACTTTAATTTAAGTGGTCACTTACAAAAATCTCGGCCTATGTGCTCATACCCATTGGTGGGTACGTGGTGGGTACGTTTCGTACCCACCACGTACCCCCCACGTCCCCCGCAATGAACTTCCGCTCTCCTGGGCTCAAATTGTTTTTTTTAAATCTGTTTTAGGATTTGAATTAAATTTTAACTTTAATTTAAGTGGTCACTTGCAAAAACCTCGGCCTATGTGCTCATACCCATTGGTGGGTACGTGGTGGGTACGTTTCGTACCCACCACGTACCCACCACGTACCCACCACGTCCCCCGAATGAACTTCCGCTCTCCTGGGCTCAAATTGTTTTTTTTAAATCTGTTTTAGGATTTGAATTAAATTTTAACTTTAATTTAAGTGGTCACTTGCAAAAATCTCGGCCTATGTGCTCATACCCATTGGTGGGTACGTGGTGGGTACGTTTCGTACCCACCACGTACCCACCACGTCCCCCGCAATGAACTTCCGCTCTCCTGGGCTCAAATTGTTTTTTTTAAATCTGTTTTAGGATTTGAATTAAATTTTAACTTTAATTTAAGTGGTCACTTGCAAAAATCTCGGCCTATCTGCTCATACCCATTGGTGGGTACGTGGTGGGTACGTTTCGTACCCACCACGTACCCACCACGTCCCCCGCAATGAACTTCCGCTCTCCTGGGCTCAAATTGTTTTTTTTAAATCTGTTTTAGGATTTGAATTAAATTTTAACTTTAATTTAAGTGGTCACTTGCAAAAATCTCGGCCTTTGTGCTCATACCCATTGGTGGGTACGTGGTGGGTACGTTTCGTACCCACCACGTACCCACCACGTCCCCCGAATGAACTTCCGCTCTCCTGGGCTCAAATTGTTTTTTTTAAATCTGTTTTAGGATTTGAATTAAATTTTAACTTTAATTTAAGTGGTCACTTGCAAAAACCTCGGCCTATGTGCTCATACCCATTGGTGGGTACGTGGTGGGTACGTTTCGTACCCACCACGTACCCACCACGTCCCCCGAATGAACTTCCGCTCTCCTGGGCTCAAATTGTTTTTTTTAAATCTGTTTTAGGATTTGAATTAAATTTTAACTTTAATTTAAGTGGTCACTTGCAAAAATCTCGGCCTATGTGCTCATACCCATTGGTGGGTACGTGGTGGGTACGTTTCGTACCCACCACGTACCCACCACGTCCCCCGCAATGAACTTCCGCTCTCCTGGGCTCAAATTGTTTTTTTTAAATCTGTTTTAGGATTTGAATTAAATTTTAACTTTAATTTAAGTGGTCACTTGCAAAAATCTCGGCCTATGTGCTCATACCCATTGGTGGGTACGTGGTGGGTACGTTTCGTACCCACCACGTACCCACCACGTCCCCCGCAATGAACTTCCGCTCTCCTGGGCTCAAATTGTTTTTTTTAAATCTGTTTTAGGATTTCAATTAAATTTTAACTTTAATTTAAGTGGTCACTTGCAAAAATCTCGGCCTATGTGCTCATACCCATTGGTGGGTACGTGGTGGGTACGTTTCGTACCCACCACGTACCCACCACGTCCCCCGCAATGAACTTCCGCTCTCCTGGGCTCAAATTGTTTTTTTTAAATCTGTTTTAGGATTTGAATTAAATTTTAACTTTAATTTAAGTGGTCACTTGCAAAAACCTCGGCCTATGTGCTCATACCCATTGGTGGGTACGTGGTGGGTACGTTTCGTACCCACCATGTACCCACCACGTCCCCCGCAATGAACTTCCGCTCTCCTGGGCTCAAATTGTTTTTTTTAAATCTGTTTTAGGATTTGAATTAAATTTTAACTTTAATTTAAGTGGTCACTTGCAAAAATCTCGGCCTATGTGCTCATACCCATTGGTGGGTACGTGGTGGGTACGTTTCGTACCCACCACGTACCCACCACGTCCCCCGCAATGAACTTCCGCTCTCCTGGGCTCAAATTGTTTTTTTTAAATCTGTTTTAGGATTTGAATTAAATTTTAACTTTAATTTAAGTGGTCACTTGCAAAAACCTCGGCCTATGTGCTCATACCCATTGGTGGGTACGTAGTGGGTACGTTTCGTACCCACCACGTACCCACCACGTCCCCCGAATGAACTTCCGCTCTCCTGGGCTCAAATTGTTTTTTTTAAATCTGTTTTAGGATTTGAATTAAATTTTAACTTTAATTTAAGTGGTCACTTGCAAAAATCTCGGCCTATGTGCTCATACCCATTGGTGGGTACGTGGTGGGTACGTTTCGTACCCACCACGTACTCACCACGTCCCCCGCAATGAACTTCCGCTCTCCTGGGCTCAAATTGTTTTTTTTAAATCTGTTTTAGGATTTGAATTAAATTTTAACTTTAATTTAAGTGGTCACTTGCAAAAATCTCGGCCTATGTGCTCATACCCATTGGTAGGTACGTGGTGGGTACGTTTCGTACCCACCACGTACCCACCACGTCCCCCGCAATGAACTTCCGCTCTCCTGGGCTCAAATTGTTTTTTTTAAATCTGTTTTAGGATTTGAATTAAATTTTAACTTTAATTTAAGTGGTCACTTGCAAAAATCTCGGCCTATGTGCTCATACCCATTGGTGGGTACGTGGTGGGTACGTTTCGTACCCACCACGTACCCACCACGTCCCCCGAATGAACTTCCGCTCTCCTGGGCTCAAATTGTTTTTTTTAAATCTGTTTTAGGATTTGAATTAAATTTTAACTTTAATTTAAGTGGTCACTTGCAAAAACCTCGGCCTATGTGCTCATACCCATTGGTGGGTACGTGGTGGGTACGTTTCGTACCCACCACGTACCCACCACGTCCCCCGAATGAACTTCCGCTCTCCTGGGCTCAAATTGTTTTTTTTAAATCTGTTTTAGGATTTGAATTAAATTTTAACTTTAATTTAAGTGGTCACTTGCAAAAACCTCGGCCTATGTGCTCATACCCATTGGTGGGTACGTGGTGGGTACGTTTCGTACCCACCACGTCTACCGAATGAACTTCCGCTCTCCTGGGCTCAAATTGTTTTTTTTAAATCTGTTTTAGGATTTGAATTAAATTTTAACTTTAATTTAAGTGGTCACTTGCAAAAACCTCGGCCTATGTGCTCATACCCATTGGTGGGTACGTGGTGGGTACGTTTCGTACCCACCACGTACCCACCACGTCCCCCGAATGAACTTCCGCTCTCCTGGGCTCAAATTGTTTTTTTTAAATCTGTTTTAGGATTTGAATTAAATTTTAACTTTAATTTAAGTGGTCACTTGCAAAAATCTCGGCCTATGTGCTCATACCCATTGGTGGGTACGTGGTGGGTACGTTTCGTACCCACCACGTACCCACCACGTCCCCCGCAATGAACTTCCGCTCTCCTGGGCTCAAATTGTTTTTTTTAAATCTGTTTTAGGATTTGAATTAAATTTTAACTTTAATTTAAGTGGTCACTTGCAAAAATCTCGGCCTATGTGCTCATACCCATTGGTGGGTACGTGGTGGGTACGTTTCGTACCCACCACGTACCCACCACGTCCCCCGCAATGAACTTCCGCTCTCCTGGGCTCAAATTGTTTTTTTTAAATCTGTTTTAGGATTTGAATTAAATTTTAACTTTAATTTAAGTGGTCACTTGCAAAAATCTCGGCCTATGTGCTCATACCCATTGGTGGGTACGTGGTGGGTACGTTTCGTACCCACCACGTACCCACCACGTCCCCCGCAATGAACTTCCGCTCTCCTGGGCTCAAATTGTTTTTTTTAAATCTGTTTTAGGATTTGAATTAAATTTTAACTTTAATTTAAGTGGTCACTTGCAAAAATCTCGGCCTATGTGCTCATACCCATTGGTGGGTACGTGGTGGGTACGTTTCGTACCCACCACGTACCCACCACGTCCCCCGCAATGAACTTCCGCTCTCCTGGGCTCAAATTGTTTTTTTTAAATCTGTTTTAGGATTTGAATTAAATTTTAACTTTAATTTAAGTGGTCACTTGCAAAAATCTCGGCCTATGTGCTCATACCCATTGGTGGGTACGTGGTGGGTACGTTTCGTACCCACCACGTACCCACCACGTCCCCCGCAATGAACTTCCGCTCTCCTGGGCTCAAATTGTTTTTTTTAAATCTGTTTTAGGATTTGAATTAAATTTTAACTTTAATTTAAGTGGTCACTTGCAAAAATCTCGGCCTATGTGCTCATACCCATTGGTGGGTACGTGGTGGGTACGTTTCGTACCCACCACGTACCCACCACGTCCCCCGCAATGAACTTCCGCTCTCCTGGGCTCAAATTGTTTTTTTTAAATCTGTTTTAGGATTTGAATTAAATTTTAACTTTAATTTAAGTGGTCACTTGCAAAAATCTCGGCCTATGTGCTCATACCCATTGGTGGGTACGTGGTGGGTACGTTTCGTACCCACCACGTACCCACCACGTCCCCCGCAATGAACTTCCGCTCTCCTGGGCTCAAATTGTTTTTTTTAAATCTGTTTTAGGATTTGAATTAAATTTTAACTTTAATTTAAGTGGTCACTTGCAAAAATCTCGGCCTATGTGCTCATACCCATTGGTGGGTACGTGGTGGGTACGTTTCGTACCCACCACGTACCCACCACGTCCCCCGCAATGAACTTCCGCTCTCCTGGGCTCAAATTGTTTTTTTTAAATCTGTTTTAGGATTTGAATTAAATTTTAACTTTAATTTAAGTGGTCACTTGCAAAAATCTCGGCCTATGTGCTCATACCCATTGGTGGGTACGTGGTGGGTACGTTTCGTACCCACCACGTACCCACCACGTCCCCCGCAATGAACTTCCGCTCTCCTGGGCTCAAATTGTTTTTTTTAAATCTGTTTTAGGATTTGAATTAAATTTTAACTTTAATTTAAGTGGTCACTTGCAAAAATCTCGGCCTATGTGCTCATACCCATTGGTGGGTACGTGGTGGGTACGTTTCGTACCCACCACGTACCCACCACGTCCCCCGAATGAACTTCCGCTCTCCTGGGCTCAAATTGTTTTTTTTAAATCTGTTTTAGGATTTGAATTAAATTTTAACTTTAATTTAAGTGGTCACTTGCAAAAACCTCGGCCTATGTGCTCATACCCATTGGTGGGTACGTGGTGGGTACGTTTCGTACCCACCACGTACCCACCACGTCCCCCGAATGAACTTCCGCTCTCCTGGGCTCAAATTGTTTTTTTTAAATCTGTTTTAGGATTTGAATTAAATTTTAACTTTAATTTAAGTGGTCACTTGCAAAAATCTCGGCCTATGTGCTCATACCCATTGGTGGGTACGTGGTGGGTACGTTTCGTACCCACCACGTACCCACCACGTCCCCCGCAATGAACTTCCGCTCTCCTGGGCTCAAATTGTTTTTTTTAAATCTGTTTTAGGATTTGAATTAAATTTTAACTTTAATTTAAGTGGTCACTTGCAAAAATCTCGGCCTATGTGCTCATACCCATTGGTGGGTACGTGGTGGGTACGTTTCGTACCC
Source organism: Beris morrisii (assembly GCA_951812415.1). Classification (NCBI taxonomy): domain Eukaryota; kingdom Metazoa; phylum Arthropoda; class Insecta; order Diptera; family Stratiomyidae; genus Beris; species Beris morrisii. Next base: position 21,500 of record CATOSH010000021.1, on the reverse strand, counting down.
ACCACGTACCCACCACGTCCCCCGCAATGAACTTCCGCTCTCCTGGGCTCAAATTGTTTTTTTTAAATCTGTTTTAGGATTTGAATTAAATTTTAACTTTAATTTAAGTGGTCACTTGCAAAAATCTCGGCCTATGTGCTCATACCCATTGGTGGGTACGTGGTGGGTACGTTTCGTACCCACCACGTACCCACCACGTCCCCCGCAATGAACTTCCGCTCTCCTGGGCTCAAATTGTTTTTTTTAAATCTGTTTTAGGATTTGAATTAAATTTTAACTTTAATTTAAGTGGTCACTTGCAAAAATCTCGGCCTATGTGCTCATACCCATTGGTGGGTACGTGGTGGGTACGTTTCGTACCCACCACGTACCCACCACGTCCCCCGCAATGAACTTCCGCTCTCCTGGGCTCAAATTGTTTTTTTTAAATCTGTTTTAGGATTTGAATTAAATTTTAACTTTAATTTAAGTGGTCACTTGCAAAACTCTCGGCCTATGTGCTCATACCCATTGGTGGGTACGTGGTGGGTACGTTTCGTACCCACCACGTACCCACCACGTCCCCCGAATGAACTTCCGCTCTCCTGGGCTCAAATTGTTTTTTTTAAATCTGTTTTAGGATTTGAATTAAATTTTAACTTTAATTTAAGTGGTCACTTGCAAAAACCTCGGCCTATGTGCTCATACCCATTGGTGGGTACGTGGTGGGTACGTTTCGTACCCACCACGTACCCACCACGTCCCCCGCAATGAACTTCCGCTCTCCTGGGCTCAAATTGTTTTTTTTAAATCTGTTTTAGGATTTGAATTAAATTTTAACTTTAATTTAAGTGGTCACTTGCAAAAATCTCGGCCTATGTGCTCATACCCATTGGTGGGTACGTGGTGGGTACGTTTCGTACCCACCACGTACCCACCACGTCCCCCGCAATGAACTTCCGCTCTCCTGGGCTCAAATTGTTTTTTTTAAATCTGTTTTAGGATTTGAATTAAATTTTAACTTTAATTTAAGTGGTCACTTGCAAAAATCTCGGCCTATGTGCTCATACCCATTGGTGGGTACGTGGTGGGTACGTTTCGTACCCACCACGTACCCACCACGTCCCCCGCAATGAACTTCCGCTCTCCTGGGCTCAAATTGTTTTTTTTAAATCTGTTTTAGGATTTGAATTAAATTTTAACTTTAATTTAAGTGGTCACTTGCAAAAATCTCGGCCTATGTGCTCATACCCATTGGTGGGTACGTGGTGGGTACGTTTCGTACCCACCACGTACCCACCACGTCCCCCGCAATGAACTTCCGCTCTCCTGGGCTCAAATTGTTTTTTTTAAATCTGTTTTAGGATTTGAATTAAATTTTAACTTTAATTTAAGTGGTCACTTGCAAAAATCTCGGCCTATGTGCTCATACCCATTGGTGGGTACGTGGTGGGTACGTTTCGTACCCACCACGTACCCACCACGTCCCCCGCAATGAACTTCCGCTCTCCTGGGCTCAAATTGTTTTTTTTAAATCTGTTTTAGGATTTGAATTAAATTTTAACTTTAATTTAAGTGGTCACTTGCAAAAATCTCGGCCTATGTGCTCATACCCATTGGTGGGTACGTGGTGGGTACGTTTCGTACCCACCACGTACCCACCACGTCCCCCGCAATGAACTTCCGCTCTCCTGGGCTCAAATTGTTTTTTTTAAATCTGTTTTAGGATTTGAATTAAATTTTAACTTTAATTTAAGTGGTCACTTGCAAAAATCTCGGCCTATGTGCTCATACCCATTGGTGGGTACGTGGTGGGTACGTTTCGTACCCACCACGTACCCACCACGTCCCCCGCAATGAACTTCCGCTCTCCTGGGCTCAAATTGTTTTTTTTAAATCTGTTTTAGGATTTGAATTAAATTTTAACTTTAATTTAAGTGGTCACTTGCAAAAATCTCGGCCTATGTGCTCATACCCATTGGTGGGTACGTGGTGGGTACGTTTCGTACCCACCACGTACCCACCACGTCCCCCGCAATGAACTTCCGCTCTCCTGGGCTCAAATTGTTTTTTTTAAATCTGTTTTAGGATTTGAATTAAATTTTAACTTTAATTTAAGTGGTCACTTGCAAAAATCTCGGCCTATGTGCTCATACCCATTGGTGGGTACGTGGTGGGTACGTTTCGTACCCACCACGTACCCACCACGTCCCCCGCAATGAACTTCCGCTCTCCTGGGCTCAAATTGTTTTTTTTAAATCTGTTTTAGGATTTGAATTAAATTTTAACTTTAATTTAAGTGGTCACTTGCAAAAACCTCGGCCTATGTGCTCATACCCATTGGTGGGTACGTGGTGGGTACGTTTCGTACCCACCACGTACCCACCACGTCCCCCGAATGAACTTCCGCTCTCCTGGGCTCAAATTGTTTTTTTTAAATCTGTTTTAGGATTTGAATTAAATTTTAACTTTAATTTAAGTGGTCACTTGCAAAAATCTCGGCCTATGTGCTCATACCCATTGGTGGGTACGTGGTGGGTACGTTTCGTACCCACCACGTACCCACCACGTCCCCCGCAATGAACTTCCGCTCTCCTGGGCTCAAATTGTTTTTTTTAAATCTGTTTTAGGATTTGAATTAAATTTTAACTTTAATTTAAGTGGTCACTTGCAAAAACCTCGGCCTATGTGCTCATACCCACCACGTCCCCCGCAATGAACTTCCGCTCTCCTGGGCTCAAATTGTTTTTTTTAAATCTGTTTTAGGATTTGAATTAAATTTTAACTTTAATTTAAGTGGTCACTTGCAAAAATCTCGGCCTATGTGCTCATACCCATTGGTGGGTACGTGGTGGGTACGTTTCGTACCCACCACGTACCCACCACGTCCCCCGCAATGAACTTCCGCTCTCCTGGGCTCAAATTGTTTTTTTTAAATCTGTTTTAGGATTTGAATTAAATTTTAACTTTAATTTAAGTGGTCACTTGCAAAAATCTCGGCCTATGTGCTCATACCCATTGGTGGGTACGTGGTGGGTACGTTTCGTACCCACCACGTACCCACCACGTCCCCCGCAATGAACTTCCGCTCTCCTGGGCTCAAATTGTTTTTTTTAAATCTGTTTTAGGATTTGAATTAAATTTTAACTTTAATTTAAGTGGTCACTTGCAAAAATCTCGGCCTATGTGCTCATACCCATTGGTGGGTACGTGGTGGGTACGTTTCGTACCCACCACGTACCCACCACGTCCCCCGCAATGAACTTCCGCTCTCCTGGGCTCAAATTGTTTTTTTTAAATCTGTTTTAGGATTTGAATTAAATTTTAACTTTAATTTAAGTGGTCACTTGCAAAAATCTCGGCCTATGTGCTCATACCCATTGGTGGGTACGTGGTGGGTACGTTTCGTACCCACCACGTACCCACCACGTCCCCCGAATGAACTTCCGCTCTCCTGGGCTCAAATTGTTTTTTTTAAATCTGTTTTAGGATTTGAATTAAATTTTAACTTTAATTTAAGTGGTCACTTGCAAAAATCTCGGCCTATGTGCTCATACCCATTGGTGGGTACGTGGTGGGTACGTTTCGTACCCACCACGTACCCACCACGTCCCCCGCAATGAACTTCCGCTCTCCTGGGCTCAAATTGTTTTTTTTAAATCTGTTTTAGGATTTCAATTAAATTTTAACTTTAATTTAAGTGGTCACTTGCAAAAATCTCGGCCTATGTGCTCATACCCATTGGTGCGTACGTGGTGGGTACGTTTCGTACCCACCACGTACCCACCACGTCCCCCGCAATGAACTTCCGCTCTCCTGGGCTCAAATTGTTTTTTTTAAATCTGTTTTAGGATTTGAATTAAATTTTAACTTTAATTTAAGTGGTCACTTGCAAAAATCTCGGCCTATGTGCTCATACCCATTGGTGGGTACGTGGTGGGTACGTTTCGTACCCACCACGTACCCACCACGTCCCCCGCAATGAACTTCCGCTCTCCTGGGCTCAAATTATTTTTTTTAAATCTGTTTTAGGATTTGAATTAAATTTTAACTTTAATTTAAGTGGTCACTTGCAAAAACCTCGGCCTATGTGCTCATACCCATTGGTGGGTACGTGGTGGGTACGTTTCGTACCCACCACGTACCCACCACGTCCCCCGAATGAACTTCCGCTCTCCTGGGCTCAAATTGTTTTTTTTAAATCTGTTTTAGGATTTGAATTAAATTTTAACTTTAATTTAAGTGGTCACTTGCAAAAATCTCGGCCTATGTGCTCATACCCATTGGTGGATACGTGGTGGGTACGTTTCGTACCCACCACGTACCCACCACGTCCCCCGCAATGAACTTCCGCTCTCCTGGGCTCAAATTGTTTTTTTTAAATCTGTTTTAGGATTTGAATTAAATTTTAACTTTAATTTAAGTGGTCACTTGCAAAAACCTCGGCCTATGTGCTCATACCCATTGGTGGGTACGTGGTGGGTACGTTTCGTACCCACCACGTACCCACCACGTCCTCCGCAATGAACTTCCGCTCTCCTGGGCTCAAATTGTTTTTTTTAAATCTGTTTTAGGATTTGAATTAAATTTTAACTTTAATTTAAGTGGTCACTTGCAAAAACCTCGGCCTATGTGCTCATACCCATTGGTGGGTACGTGGTGGGTACGTTTCGTACCCACCACGTACCCACCACGTCCCCCGAATGAACTTCCGCTCTCCTGGGCTCAAATTGTTTTTTTTAAATCTGTTTTAGGATTTGAATTAAATTTTAACTTTAATTTAAGTGGTCACTTGCAAAAATCTCGGCCTATGTGCTCATACCCATTGGTGGGTACGTGGTGGGTACGTTTCGTACCCACCACGTACCCACCACGTCCCCCGCAATGAACTTCCGCTCTCCTGTGCTCAAATTGTTTTTTTTAAATCTGTTTTAGGATTTGAATTAAATTTTAACTTTAATTTAAGTGGTCACTTGCAAAAACCTCGGCCTATGTGCTCATACCCATTGGTGGGTACGTGGTGGGTACGTTTCGTACCCACCACGTCCCCCGAATGAACTTCCGCTCTCCTGGGCTCAAATTGTTTTTTTTAAATCTGTTTTAGGATTTGAATTAAATTTTAACTTTAATTTAAGTGGTCACTTGCAAAAATCTCGGCCTATGTGCTCATACCCATTGGTGGGTACGTGGTGGGTACGTTTCGTACCCACCACGTACCCCCCACGTCCCCCGCAATGAACTTCCGCTCTCCTGGGCTCAAATTGTTTTTTTTAAATCTGTTTTAGGATTTGAATTAAATTTTAACTTTAATTTAAGTGGTCACTTGCAAAAACCTCGGCCTATGTGCTCATACCCATTGGTGGGTACGTGGTGGGTACGTTTCGTACCCACCACGTACCCACCACGTCCCCCGAATGAACTTCCGCTCTCCTGGGCTCAAATTGTTTTTTTTAAATCTGTTTTAGGATTTGAATTAAATTTTAACTTTAATTTAAGTGGTCACTTGCAAAAACCTCGGCCTATGTGCTCATACCCATTGGTGGGTACGTGGTGGGTACGTTTCGTACCCACCACGTACCCACCACGTCCCCCGAATGAACTTCCGCTCTCCTGGGCTCAAATTGTTTTTTTTAAATCTGTTTTAGGATTTGAATTAAATTTTAACTTTAATTTAAGTGGTCACTTGCAAAAATCTCGGCCTATGTGCTCATACCCATTGGTGGGTACGTGGTGGGTACGTTTCGTACCCACCACGTACCCCCCACGTCCCCCGCAATGAACTTCCGCTCTCCTGGGCTCAAATTGTTTTTTTTAAATCTGTTTTAGGATTTGAATTAAATTTTAACTTTAATTTAAGTGGTCACTTGCAAAAACCTCGGCCTATGTGCTCATACCCATTGGTGGGTACGTGGTGGGTACGTTTCGTACCCACCACGTACCCACCACGTCCCCCGAATGAACTTCCGCTCTCCTGGGCTCAAATTGTTTTTTTTAAATCTGTTTTAGGATTTGAATTAAATTTTAACTTTAATTTAAGTGGTCACTTGCAAAAATCTCGGCCTATGTGCTCATACCCATTGGTGGGTACGTGGTGGGTACGTTTCGTACCCACCACGTACCCACCACGTCCCCCGCAATGAACTTCCGCTCTCCTGGGCTCAAATTGTTTTTTTTAAATCTGTTTTAGGATTTGAATTAAATTTTAACTTTAATTTAAGTGGTCACTTGCAAAAACCTCGGCCTATGTGCTCATACCCATTGGTGGGTACGTGGTGGGTACGTTTCGTACCCACCACGTACCCACCACGTCCCCCGAATGAACTTCCGCTCTCCTGGGCTCAAATTGTTTTTTTTAAATCTGTTTTAGGATTTGAATTAAATTTTAACTTTAATTTAAGTGGTCACTTGCAAAAATCTCGGCCTATGTGCTCATACCCATTGGTGGGTACGTGGTGGGTACGTTTCGTACCCACCACGTACCCACCACGTCCCCCGCAATGAACTTCCGCTCTCCTGGGCTCAAATTGTTTTTTTTAAATCTGTTTTAGGATTTGAATTAAATTTTAACTTTAATTTAAGTGGTCACTTGCAAAAACCTCGGCCTATGTGCTCATACCCATTGGTGGGTACGTGGTGGGTACGTTTCGTACCCACCACGTACCCACCACGTCCCCCGAATGAACTTCCGCTCTCCTGGGCTCAAATTGTTTTTTTTAAATCTGTTTTAGGATTTGAATTAAATTTTAACTTTAATTTAAGTGGTCACTTGCAAAAATCTCGGCCTATGTGCTCATACCCATTGGTGGGTACGTGGTGGGTACGTTTCGTACCCACCACGTACCCACCACGTCCCCCGCAATGAACTTCCGCTCTCCTGGGCTCAAATTGTTTTTTTTAAATCTGTTTTAGGATTTGAATTAAATTTTAACTTTAATTTAAGTGGTCACTTGCAAAAATCTCGGCCTATGTGCTCATACCCATTGGTGGGTACGTTTCGTACCCACCACGTACCCACCACGTCCCCCGCAATGAACTTCCGCTCTCCTGGTCTCAAATTGTTTTTTTTAAATCTGTTTTAGGATTTGAATTAAATTTTAACTTTAATTTAAGTGGTCACTTGCAAAAATCTCGGCCTATGTGCTCATACCCATTGGTGGGTACGTGGTGGGTACGTTTCGTACCCACCACGTACCCACCACGTCCCCCGCAATGAACTTCCGCTCTCCTGGGCTCAAATTGTTTTTTTTAAATCTGTTTTAGGATTTGAATTAAATTTTAACTTTAATTTAAGTGGTCACTTGCAAAAATCTCGGCCTATGTGCTCATACCCATTGGTGGGTACGTGGTGGGTACGTTTCGTACCCACCACGTACCCACCACGTCCCCCGAATGAACTTCCGCTCTCCTGGGCTCAAATTGTTTTTTTTAAATCTGTTTTAGGATTTGAATTAAATTTTAACTTTAATTTAAGTGGTCACTTGCAAAAATCTCGGCCTATGTGCTCATACCCATTGTTGGGTACGTGGTGGGTACGTTTCGTACCCACCACGTACCCACCACGTCCCCCGCAATGAACTTCCGCTCTCCTGGGCTCAAATTGTTTTTTTTAAATCTGTTTTAGGATTTGAATTAAATTTTAACTTTAATTTAAGTGGTCACTTGCAAAAATCTCGGCCAATGTGCTCATACCCATTGGTGGGTACGTGGTGGGTACGTTTCGTACCCACCACGTACCCACCACGTCCCCCGCAATGAACTTCCGCTCTCCTGGGCTCAAATTGTTTTTTTTAAATCTGTTTTAGGATTTGAATTAAATTTTAACTTTAATTTAAGTGGTCACTTGCAAAAACCTCGGCCTATGTGCTCATACCCATTGGTGGGTACGTGGTGGGTACGTTTCGTACCCACCACGTACCCACCACGTCCCCCGAATGAACTTCCGCTCTCCTGGGCTCAAATTGTTTTTTTTAAATCTGTTTTAGGATTTGAATTAAATTTTAACTTTAATTTAAGTGGTCACTTGCAAAAATCTCGGCCTATGTGCTCATACCCATTGGTGGGTACGTGGTGGGTACGTTTCGTACCCACCACGTACCCACCACGTCCCCCGCAATGAACTTCTGCTCTCCTGGGCTCAAATTGTTTTTTTTAAATCTGTTTTAGGATTTGAATTAAATTTTAACTTTAATTTAAGTGGTCACTTGCAAAAACCTCGGCCTATGTGCTCATACCCATTGGTGGGTATGTGGTGGGTACGTTTCGTACCCACCACGTACCCACCACGTCCCCCGAATGAACTTCCGCTCTCCTGGGCTCAAATTGTTTTTTTTAAATCTGTTTAATTTAAGTGGTCACTTGCAAAAATCTCGGCCTATGTGCTCATACCCATTGGTGGGTACGTGGTGGGTACGTTTCGTACCCACCACGTACCCACCACGTCCCCCGCAATGAACTTCCGCTCTCCTGGGCTCAAATTGTTTTTTTTAAATCTGTTTTAGGATTTGAATTAAATTTTAACTTTAATTTAAGTGGTCACTTGCAAAAATCTCGGCCTATGTGCTCATACCCATTGGTGGGTACGTGGTGGGTACGTTTCGTACCCACCACGTACCCACCACGTCCCCCGCAATGAACTTCCGCTCTCCTGGGCTCAAATTGTTTTTTTTAAATCTGTTTTAGGATTTGAATTAAATTTTAACTTTAATTTAAGTGGTCACTTGCAAAAACCTCGGCCTATGTGCTCATACCCATTGGTGGGTACGTGGTGGGTACGTTTCGTACCCACCACGTACCCACCACGTCCCCCGAATGAACTTCCGCTCTCCTGGGCTCAAATTGTTTTTTTTAAATCTGTTTTAGGATTTGAATTAAATTTTAACTTTAATTTAAGTGGTCACTTGCAAAAATCTCGGCCTATGTGCTCATACCCATTGGTGGGTACGTGGTGGGTACGTTTCGTACCCACCACGTACCCACCACGTCCCCCGCAATGAACTTCCGCTCTCCTGGGCTCAAATTGTTTTTTTTAAATCTGTTTTAGGATTTGAATTAAATTTTAACTTTAATTTAAGTGGTCACTTGCAAAAATCTCGGCCTATGTGCTCATACCCATTGGTGGGTACGTGGTGGGTACGTTTCGTACCCACCACGTACCCACCACGTCCCCCGAATGAACTTCCGCTCTCCTGGGCTCAAATTGTTTTTTTTAAATCTGTTTTAGGATTTGAATTAAATTTTAACTTTAATTTAAGTGGTCACTTGCAAAAATCTCGGCCTATGTGCTCATACCCATTGGTGGGTACGTGGTGGGTACGTTTCGTACCCACCACGTACCTACCACGTCCCCCGCAATGAACTTCCGCTCTCCTGGGCTCAAATTGTTTTTTTAAATCTGTTTTAGGATTTGAATTAAATTTTAACTTTAATTTAAGTGGTCACTTGCAAAAATCTCGGCCTATGTGCTCATACCCATTGGTGGGTACGTGGTGGGTACGTTTCGTACCCACCACGTACCCACCACGTCCCCCGCAATGAACTTCCGCTCTCCTGGGCTCAAATTGTTTTTTTTAAATCTGTTTTAGGATTTGAATTAAATTTTAACTTTAATTTAAGTGGTCACTTGCAAAAATCTCGGCCTATGTGCTCATACCCATTGGTGGGTACGTGGTGGGTACGTTTCGTACCCACCACGTACCCACCACGTCCCCCGAATGAACTTCCGCTCTCCTGGGCTCAAATTGTTTTTTTTAAATCTGTTTTAGGATTTGAATTAAATTTTAACTTTAATTTAAGTGGTCACTTGCAAAAACCTCGGCCTATGTGCTCATACCCATTGGTGGGTACGTGGTGGGTACGTTTCGTACCCACCACGTACCCACCACGTCCCCCGAATGAACTTCCGCTCTCCTGGGCTCAAATTGTTTTTTTTAAATCTGTTTTAGGATTTGAATTAAATTTTAACTTTAATTTAAGTGGTCACTTGCAAAAATCTCGGCCTATGTGCTCATACCCATTGGTGGGTACGTGGTGGGTACGTTTCGTACCCACCACGTACCCACCACGTCCCCCGCAATGAACTTCCGCTCTCCTGGGCTCAAATTGTTTTTTTTAAATCTGTTTTAGGATTTGAATTAAATTTTAACTTTAATTTAAGTGGTCACTTGCAAAAATCTCGGCCTATGTGCTCATACCCATTGGTGGGTACGTGGTGGGTACGTTTCGTACCCACCACGTACCCACCACGTCCCCCGCAATGAACTTCCGCTCTCCTGGGCTCAAATTGTTTTTTTTAAATCTGTTTTAGGATTTGAATTAAATTTTAACTTTAATTTAAGTGGTCACTTGCAAAAATCTCGGCCTATGTGCTCATACCCATTGGTGGGTACGTGGTGGGTACGTTTCGTACCCACCACGTACCCACCACGTCCCCCGCAATGAACTTCCGCTCTCCTGGGCTCAAATTGTTTTTTTTAAATCTGTTTTAGGATTTGAATTAAATTTTAACTTTAATTTAAGTGGTCACTTGCAAAAATCTCGGCCTATGTGCTCATACCCATTGGTGGGTACGTGGTGGGTACGTTTCGTACCCACCACGTACCCACCACGTCCCCCGAATGAACTTCCGCTCTCCTGGGCTCAAATTGTTTTTTTTAAATCTGTTTTAGGATTTGAATTAAATTTTAACTTTAATTTAAGTGGTCACTTGCAAAAACCTCGGCCTATGTGCTCATACCCATTGGTGGGTACGTGGTGGGTACGTTTCGTACCCACCACGTACCCACCACGTCCCCCGAATGAACTTCCGCTCTCCTGGGCTCAAATTGTTTTTTTTAAATCTGTTTTAGGATTTGAATTAAATTTTAACTTTAATTTAAGTGGTCACTTGCAAAAATCTCGGCCTATGTGCTCATACCCATTGGTGGGTACGTGGTGGGTACGTTTCGTACCCACCACGTACCCACCACGTCCCCCGCAATGAACTTCCGCTCTCCTGGGCTCAAATTGTTTTTTTTAAATCTGTTTTAGGATTTGAATTAAATTTTAACTTTAATTTAAGTGGTCACTTGCAAAAATCTCGGCCTATGTGCTCATACCCATTGGTGGGTACGTGGTGGGTACGTTTCGTACCCACCACGTACCCACCACGTCCCCCGCAATGAACTTCCGCTCTCCTGGGCTCAAATTGTTTTTTTTAAATCTGTTTTAGGATTTGAATTAAATTTTAACTTTAATTTAAGTGGTCACTTGCAAAAATCTCGGCCTATGTGCTCATACCCATTGGTGGGTACGTGGTGGGTACGTTTCGTACCCACCACGTACCCACCACGTCCCCCGCAATGAACTTCCGCTCTCCTGGGCTCAAATTGTTTTTTTTAAATCTGTTTTAGGATTTGAATTAAATTTTAACTTTAATTTAAGTGGTCACTTGCAAAAATCTCGGCCTATGTGCTCATACCCATTGGTGGGTACGTGGTGGGTACGTTTCGTACCCACCACGTACCCACCACGTCCCCCGAATGAACTTCCGCTCTCCTGGGCTCAAATTGTTTTTTTTAAATCTGTTTTAGGATTTGAATTAAATTTTAACTTTAATTTAAGTGGTCACTTGCAAAAACCTCGGCCTATGTGCTCATACCCATTGGTGGGTACGTGGTGGGTACGTTTCGTACCCACCACGTACCCACCACGTCCCCCGAATGAACTTCCGCTCTCCTGGGCTCAAATTGTTTTTTTTAAATCTGTTTTAGGATTTGAATTAAATTTTAACTTTAATTTAAGTGGTCACTTGCAAAAATCTCGGCCTATGTGCTCATACCCATTGGTGGGTACGTTTCGTACCCACCACGTACCCACCACGTCCCCCGCAATGAACTTCCGCTCTCCTGGGCTCAAATTGTTTTTTTTAAATCTGTTTTAGGATTTGAATTAAATTTTAACTTTAATTTAAGTGGTCACTTGCAAAAATCTCGGCCTATGTGCTCATACCCATTGGTGGGTACGTGGTGGGTACGTTTCGTACCCACCACGTACCCACCACGTCCCCCGCAATGAACTGCCGCTCTCCTGGGCTCAAATTGTTTTTTTTAAATCTGTTTTAGGATTTGAATTAAATTTTAACTTTAATTTAAGTGGTCACTTGCAAAAATCTCGGCCTATGTGCTCATACCCATTGGTGGGTACGTGGTGGGTACGTTTCGTACCCACCACGTACCCACCACGTCCCCCGCAATGAACTTCCGCTCTCCTGGGCTCAAATTGTTTTTTTTAAATCTGTTTTAGGATTTGAATTAAATTTTAACTTTAATTTAAGTGGTTACTTGCAAAAATCTCGGCCTATGTGCTCATACCCATTCGTGGGTACGTGGTGGGTACGTTTCGTACCCACCACGTACCCACCACGTCCCCCGCAATGAACTTCCGCTCTCCTGGGCTCAAATTGTTTTTTTTAAATCTGTTTTAGGATTTGAATTAAATTTTAACTTTAATTTAAGTGGTCACTTGCAAAAATCTCGGCCTATGTGCTCATACCCATTGGTGGGTACGTGGTGGGTACGTTTCGTACCCACCACGTACCCACCACGTCCCCCGAATGAACTTCCGCTCTCCTGGGCTCAAATTGTTTTTTTTAAATCTGTTTTAGGATTTGAATTAAATTTTAACTTTAATTTAAGTGGTCACTTGCAAAAACCTCGGCCTATGTGCTCATACCCATTGGTGGGTACGTGGTGGGTACGTTTCGTACCCACCACGTACCCACCACGTCCCCCGAATGAACTTCCGCTCTCCTGGGCTCAAATTGTTTTTTTTAAATCTGTTTTAGGATTTGAATTAAATTTTAACTTTAATTTAAGTGGTCACTTGCAAAAATCTCGGCCTATGTGCTCATACCCATTGGTGGGTACGTGGTGGGTACGTTTCGTACCCACCACGTACCCACCACGTCCCCCGCAATGAACTTCCGCTCTCCTGGGCTCAAATTGTTTTTTTTAAATCTGTTTTAGGATTTGAATTAAATTTTAACTTTAATTTAAGTGGTCACTTGCAAAAACCTCGGCCTATGTGCTCATACCCATTGGTGGGTACGTGGTGGGTACGTTTCGTACCCACCACGTACCCACCACGTCCCCCGCAATGAACTTCCGCTCTCCTGGGCTCAAATTGTTTTTTTTAAATCTGTTTTAGGATTTGAATTAAATTTTAACTTTAATTTAAGTGGTCACTTGCAAAAATCTCGGCCTATGTGCTCATACCCATTGGTGGGTACGTGGTGGGTACGTTTCGTACCCACCACGTACCCACCACGTCCCCCGCAATGAACTTCCGCTCTCCTGGGCTCAAATTGTTTTTTTTAAATCTGTTTTAGGATTTGAATTAAATTTTAACTTTAATTTAAGTGGTCACTTGCAAAAATCTCGGCCTATGTGCTCATACCCATTGTGGGTACGTGGTGGTACGTTTCGTACCCACCACGTACCCACCACGTCCCCCGCAATGAACTTCCGCTCTCCTGGGCTCAAATTGTTTTTTTTAAATCTGTTTTAGGATTTGAATTAAATTTTAACTTTAATTTAAGTGGTCACTTGCAAAAACCTCGGCCTATGTGCTCATACCCATTGGTGGGTACGTGGTGGTACGTTTCGTACCCACCACGTACCCACCACGTCCCCGAATGAACTTCCGCTCTCCTGGGCTCAAATTGTTTTTTTAAATCTGTTTTAGGATTTGAATTAAATTTTAACTTTAATTTAAGTGGTCACTTGCAAAAATCTCGGCTTATGTGCTCATACCCATTGGTGGGTACGTGGTGGGTACGTTTCGTACCCACCACGTACCCACCACGTCCCCGCAATGAACTTCCGCTCTCCTGGGCTCAAATTGTTTTTTTTAAATCTGTTTTAGGATTTGAATTAAATTTTAACTTTAATTTAAGTGGTCACTTGCAAAATCTCGGCCTATGTGCTCATACTCATTCGTGGGTACGTGGTGGGTACGTTTCGTACCCACCATGTACCCACCACGTCCCCCGAATGAACTTCCGCTCTCCTGGCTCAAATTGTTTTTTTTAAATCTGTTTTAGGATTTGAATTAAATTTTAACTTTAATTTAAGTGGTCACTTGCAAAAATCTCGGCCTATGTGCTCATACCCATTGGTGGGTACGTGGTGGGTACGTTTCGTACCCACCACGTACCCACCACGTCCCCCGAATGAACTTCCGCTCTCCTGGGCTCAATTGTTTTTTTTAAATCTGTTTTAGGATTTGAATTAAATTTTAACTTTAATTTAAGTGGTCACTTGCAAAAACCTCGGCCTATGTGCTCATACCCATTGGTGGGTACGTGGTGGGTACGTTTCGTACCCACCACGTACCCACCACGTCCCCCGAATGAACTTCCGCTCTCCTGGGCTCAAATTGTTTTTTTTAAATCTGTTTAGGATTTGAATTAAATTTTAACTTTAATTTAAGTGGTCACTTGCAAAAACCTCGGCCTATGTGCTCATACCCATTGGTGGGTACGTGGTGGGTACGTTTCGTACCACCACGTACCCACCACGTCCCCCGAATGAACTTCCGCTCTCCTGGGCTCAAATTGTTTTTTTAAATCTGTTTTAGGATTTGAATTAAATTTTAACTTTAATTTAAGTGGTCAGTTGCAAAAATCTCGGCCTATGTGCTCATACCCATTGGTGGGTACGTGGTGGGTACGTTTCGTACCCACCACGTACCCACCACGTCCCCCGCAATGAACTTCCGCTCTCCTGGCTCAAATTGTTTTTTTTAAATCTGTTTTAGGATTTGAATTAAATTTAACTTTAATTTAAGTGGTCACTTGCAAAAATCTCGGCCTATGTGCTCATACCCATTGGTGGGTACGTGGTGGGTACGTTTCGTACCCACCACGTACCCACCACGTCCCCCGCAATGAACTTCGCTCTCCTGGGCTCAAATTGTTTTTTTTAAATCTGTTTTAGGATTTGAATTAAATTTTAACTTTAATTTAAGTGGTCACTTGCAAAAATCTCGGCCTATGTGCTCATACCCATTGGTGGGTACGTGGTGGGTACGTTTCGTACCCACCACGTACCCACCACGTCCCCCGCAATGAACTTCCGCTCTCCTGGGCTCAAATTGTTTTTTTTAAATCTGTTTAGGATTTGAATTAAATTTTAACTTTAATTTAAGTGGTCACTTGCAAAAACTCGGCCTATGTGCTCATACCCATTGGTGGGTACGTGGTGGGTACGTTTCGTACCCACCACGTACCCACCACGTCCCCCGAATGAACTTCCGCTCTCCTGGGCTCAAATTGTTTTTTTTAAATCTGTTTTAGGATTTGAATTAAATTTTATCTTTAATTTAAGTGGTCACTTGCAAAAATCTCGGCCTATGTGCTCATACCCATTAATGGGTACGTGGTGGGTACGTTTCGTACCCACCACGTACCACCACGTCCCCCGAATGAACTTCCGCTCTCCTGGGCTCAAATTGTTTTTTTTAAATCTGTTTTAGGATTTGAATTAAATTTTAACTTAATTTAAGTGGTCACTTGCAAAAACCTCGGCCTATGTGCTCATACCCATTGGTGGGTACGTTGTGGGTACGTTTCGTACCCACCACGTACCCACCACGTCCCCCGAATGAACTTCCGCTCTCCTGGGCTCAAATTGTTTTTTTTAAATCTGTTTTAGGATTTGAATTAAATTTTAACTTTAATTTAAGTGGTCACTTGCAAAAATCTCGGCCTATGTGCTCATACCCATTGGTGGGTACGTGGTGGGTACGTTTCGTACCCACCACGTACCCACCACGTCCCCCGCAATGAACTTCGCTCTCCTGGGCTCAAATTGTTTTTTTTAAATCTGTTTTAGGATTTGAATTAAATTTTAACTTTAATTTAAGTGGTCACTTGCAAAAATCTCGGCCTATGTGCTCATACCCATTGGTGGGTACGTGGTGGGTACGTTTCGTACCCACCACGTACCCACCACGTCCCCCGCAATGAACTTCCGCTCTCCTGGGCTCAAATTGTTTTTTTTAAATCTGTTTTAGGATTTGAATTAAATTTTAACTTTAATTTAAGTGGTCACTTGCAAAAATCTCGGCCTATGTGCTCATACCCATTGGTGGGTACGTGGTGGGTACGTTTCGTACCCACCACGTACCCACCACGTCCCCCGAATGAACTTCCGCTCTCCTGGGCTCAAATTGTTTTTTTAAATCTGTTTTAGGATTTGAATTAAATTTTAACTTTAATTTAAGTGGTCACTTGCAAAAATCTCGGCCTATGTGCTCATACCCATTGGTGGGTACGTGGTGGGTACGTTTCGTACCCACCACGTACCCACCACGTCCCCCGCAATGAACTTCCGCTCTCCTGGGCTCAAATTGTTTTTTTTAAATCTGTTTTAGGATTTGAATTAAATTTTAACTTTAATTTAAGTGGTCACTTGCAAAAATCTCGGCCTATGTGCTCATACCCATTGGTGGGTACGTGGTGGGTACGTTTCGTACCCATCACGTACCCACCACGTCCCCCGCAATGAACTTCCGCTCTCCTGGGCTCAAATTGTTTTTTTAAATCTGTTTTAGGATTTGAATTAAATTTTAACTTTAATTTAAGTGGTCACTTGCAAAAATCTCGGCCTATGTGCTCATACCCATTGGTGGGTACGTGGTGGGTACGTTTCGTACCCACCACGTACCCACCACGTCCCCCGCAATGAACTTCCGCTCTCTGGGCTCAAATTGTTTTTTTTAAATCTGTTTAGGATTTGAATTAAATTTTAACTTTAATTTAAGTGGTCACTTGCAAAAATCTCGGCCTATGTGCTCATACCATTGGTGGGTACGTGGTGGGTACGTTTCGTACCCACCACGTACCCACCACGTCCCCCGCAATGAACTTCCGCTCTCCTGGGCTCAAATTGTTTTTTTTAAATCTGTTTTAGGATTTGAATTAAATTTTAACTTTAATTTAAGTGGTCACTTGCAAAAATCTCGGCCTATGTGCTCATACCCATTGGTGGGTACGTGGTGGGTACGTTTCGTACCCACCACGTACCCACCACGTCCCCCGCAACGAACTTCCGCTCTCCTGGCTCAAATTGTTTTTTTTAAATCTGTTTTAGGATTTGAATTAAATTTTAACTTTAATTTAAGTGGTCACTTGCAAAAATCTCGGCCTATGTGCTCATACCATTGGTGGGTACGTGGTGGGTACGTTTCGTACCCACCACGTACCCACCACGTCCCCCGCAATGAACTTCCGCTCTCCTGGGCTCAAATTGTTTTTTTTAAATCTGTTTTAGGATTGAATTAAATTTTAACTTTAATTTAAGTGGTCACTTGCAAAAATCTCGGCCTATGTGCTCATACCCATTCGTGGGTACGTGGTGGGTACGTTTCGTACCCACCACGTACCCACCACGTCCCCGCAATGAACTTCCGCTCTCCTGGGCTCAAATTGTTTTTTTTAGAATCTGTTTTAGGATTTGAATTAAATTTTAACTTTAATTTAAGTGGTCACTTGCAAAAATCTCGGCCTATGTGCTCATACCCATTGGTGGGTACGTGGTGGGTACGTTTCGTACCCACCACGTACCCACCACGTCCCCCGCAATGAACTTCCGCTCTCCTGGGCTCAAATTGTTTTTTTTAAATCTGTTTTAGGATTTGAATTAAATTTTAACTTTAATTTAAGTGGTCACTTGCAAAAACCTCGGCCTATGTGCTCATACCTATTGGTGGGTACGTGGTGGGTACGTTTCGTACCCACCACGTACCCACCACGTCCCCCGAATGAACTTCGCGCTCTCCTGGGCTCAAATTGTTTTTTTTAAATCTGTTTTAGGATTTGAATTAAATTTTATCTTTAATTTAAGTGGTCACTTGCAAAAATCTCGGCCTATGTGCTCATACCCATTGGTGGGTACGTGGTGGGTACGTTTCGTACCCACCACGTACCCACCACGTCCCCCGAATGAACTTCCGCTCTCCTGGGCTCAAATTGTTTTTTTTTAAATCTGTTTTAGATTTGAATTAAATTTTAACTTTAATTTAAGTGGTCACTTGCAAAAACCTCGGCCTATGTGCTCATACCCATTGGTGGGTACGTGGTGGGTACGTTTCGTACCCACCACGTACCCACCACGTCCCCCGAATGAACTTCCGCTCTCCTGGGCTCAAATTGTTTTTTTTAAATCTGTTTTAGGATTTGAATTAAATTTTAACTTTAATTTAAGTGGTCACTTGCAAAAATCTCGGCCTATGTGCTCATACCCATTGGTGGGTACGTGGTGGGTACGTTTCGTACCCACCACGTACCCACCACGTCCCCCGCAATGAACTTCCGCTCTCCTGGGCTCAAATTGTTTTTTTTAAATCTGTTTTAGGATTTGAATTAAATTTTAACTTTAATTTAAGTGGTCACTTGCAAAAATCTCGGCCTATGTGCTCATACCCATTGGTGGGTACGTGGTGGGTACGTTTCGTACCCACCACGTACCCACCACGTCCCCCGCAATGAACTTCCGCTCTCCTGGGCTCAAATTGTTTTTTTTAAATCTGTTTTAGGATTTCAATTAAATTTTAACTTAATTTAAGTGTCACTTGCAAAAATCTCGGCCTATGTGCTCATACCCATTGGTGGGTACGTGGTGGGTACGTTTCGTACCCACCACGTACCCACCACGTCCCCCGCAATGAACTTCCGCTCTCCTGGGCTCAAATTGTTTTTTTTAAATCTGTTTTAGGATTTGAATTAAATTTTAACTTTAATTTAAGTGGTCACTTGCAAAAATCTCGGCCTATGTGCTCATACCCATTGGTGGGTACGTGGTGGGTACGTTTCGTACCCACCACGTACCCACCACGTCCCCCGCAATGAACTTCCGCTCTCCTGGGCTCAAATTGTTTTTTTTAAATCTGTTTTAGGATTTGAATTAAATTTTAACTTTAATTTAAGTGGTCACTTGCAAAAATCTCGGCCTATGTGCTCATACCCATTGGTGGGTACGTGGTGGGTACGTTTCGTACCCACCACGTACCCACCACGTCCCCCGCAATGAACTTCCGCTCTCCTGGGCTCAAATTGTTTTTTTTAAATCTGTTTTAGGATTTGAATTAAATTTTAACTTTAATTGAAGTGGTCACTTGCAAAAATCTCGGCCTATGTGCTCATACCCATTGGTGGGTACGTGGTGGGTACGTTTCGTACCCACCACGTACCCACCACGTCCCCGCAATGAACTTCCGCTCTCCTGGGCTCAAATTGTTTTTTTTAAATCTGTTTTAGGATTTGAATTAAATTTTAACTTTAATTTAAGTGGTCACTTGCAAAAATCTCGGCCTATGTGCTCATACCACACTCACGTCCCCCGCAATGAACTTCCGCTCTCCTGGGCTCAAATTGTTTTTTTTAAATCTGTTTTAGGATTTGAATTAAATTTTAACTTTAATTTAAGTGGTCACTTGCAAAAATCTCGGCCTATGTGCTCATACCCATTGGTGGGTACGTGGTGGGTACGTTTCGTACCCACCACGTACCCACCACGTCCCCCGCAATGAACTTCCGCTCTCCTGGGCTCAAATTGTTTTTTTTAAATCTGTTTTAGGATTTGAATTAAATTTTAACTTTAATTTAAGTGGTCACTTGCAAAAATCTCGGCCTATGTGCTCATACCCATTGGTGGGTACGTGGTGGGTACGTTTCGTACCCACCACGTACCCCCCACGTCCCCCGCAATGAACTTCCGCTCTCCTGGCTCAAATTGTTTTTTTTAAATCTGTTTTAGGATTTGAATTAAATTTTAACTTTAATTTAAGTGGTCACTTGCAAAAACCTCGGCCTATGTGCTCATAACCCATTGGTGGGTACGTGGTGGGTACGTTCGTACCCACCACGTACCCACACGTCCCCCGCAATGAACTTCGCTCTCCTGGGCTCAAATTGTTTTTTTAAATCTGTTTTAGGATTTGAATTAAATTTTAACTTTAATTTAAGTGGTCACTTGCAAAAATCTCGGCCTATGTGCTCATACCCATTGGTGGGTACGTGGTGGGTACGTTTCGTACCCACCACGTACCCACCACGTCCCCCGCAATGAACTTCCGCTCTCCTGGGCTCAAATTGTTTTTTTTAAATCTGTTTAGGATTTGAATTAAATTTTAACTTTAATTTAAGTGGTCACTTGCAAAAACCTCGGCCTATGTGCTCATACCCATTGGTGGGTACGTGGTGGGTACGTTTCGTACCCACCACGTACCCACCACGTCCCCCGCAATGAACTTCCGCTCTCCTGGGCTCAAATTGTTTTTTTTAAATCTGTTTTAGGATTTGAATTAAATTTTAACTTTAATTTAAGTGGTCACTTGCAAAAATCTCGGCCTATGTGCTCATACCCATTGGTGGGTACGTGGTGGGTACGTTTCGTACCCACCACGTACCCACCACGTCCCCCGCAATGAACTTCCGCTCTCCTGGGCTCAAATTGTTTTTTTTAAATCTGTTTTAGGATTTGAATTAAATTTTAACTTTAATTTAAGTGGTCACTTGCAAAAATCTCGGCCTATGTGCTCATACCCATTGGTGGGTACGTGGTGGGTACGTTTCGTACCCACCACGTACCCACCACGTCCCCCGCAATGAACTTCCGCTCTCCTGGGCTCAAATTGTTTTTTTTAAATCTGTTTTAGGATTTGAATTAAATTTTAACTTTAATTTAAGTGGTCACTTGCAAAAATCTCGGCCTATGTGCTCATACCCATTGGTGGGTACGTGGTGGGTACGTTTCGTACCCACCACGTACCCACCACGTCCCCCGCAATGAACTTCCGCTCTCCTGGGCTCAAATTGTTTTTTTTAAATCTGTTTTAGGATTTGAATTAAATTTTAACTTCAATTTAAGTGGTCACTTGCAAAAATCTCGGCCTATGTGCTCATACCCATTGGTGGGTACGTGGTGGGTACGTTTCGTACCCACCACGTACCCACCACGTCCCCGCAATGAACTTCCGCTCTCCTGGGCTCAAATTGTTTTTTTAAATCTGTTTTAGGATTTGAATTAAATTTTAACTTTAATTTAAGTGGTCACTTGCAAAAATCTCGGCCTATGTGCTCATACCCATTGGTGGTAGTACGTGGTGGTACGTTTCGTACCCACCACGTACCCACCACGTCCCCCGCAATGAACTTCCGCTCTCCTGGGCTCAAATTGTTTTTTTTAAATCTGTTTAGGATTTGAATTAAATTTTAACTTAATTTAAGTGGTCACTTGCAAAAATCTCGGCCTATGTGCTCATACCCATTGGTGGGTACGTGGTGGGTACGTTCGTACCCACCACGTACCCACCACGTCCCCGCAATGAACTTCCGCTCTCCTGGGCTCAAATTGTTTTTTTTAAATCTGTTTTAGGATTTGAATTAAATTTTAACTTCAATTTAAGTGGTCACTTGCAAAAATCTCGGCCTATGTGCTCATACCCATTGGTGGGTACGTGGTGGGTACGTTTCGTACCCACCA